>WURV02180498.1:0-13326 GCA_011762755.2 Epimenia babai
CCTATGCAGAGCAAAATACATTTATCTGCAAGGCATCTTTTCGCATGTGTCTACTAACGTTGGGGACGTGACTTTACAGGGCCAGTTCGGGCTGGATTATGCCCTCGTAGGAGCCAATTAAATTCAGTTATGCATAGTAATTCAACATAACACAGTGCTATGTAGATTTAGTAGATTTATTTCTTGGGTAATCAGAATTTAGCGTGAATTTTTTCTCGCTGAGGCCTGTTGTAATTTTGTCTGATGTCTTGTTTGTTATCGAATTTCTCCTACGGTTTAGGAGATAAACACCCATAAACACACATATATATATTCTGATATAAAATGATGTTGGACATCTGACCAACTAAATACATTGCTCATTGGAAAACAGTATAAAACTTTAGAATTATTTCCATGTTATATAGTGTTGTCTCCCATTATCTAACATTATCTAAAGCGATAATGTACAAAACCAAGGTATTTAAATTCATTCATTCCTTATGTTAAAAACGAATAATGGTATTGAACTGGTAAAATATCAAATAACGGTTTCAACGATTTAATTTTCCATCAAGTATTATGAAATGAATATTTCTCTTCACAATTAAATCAATGAATTAACATTAATAACCTTTGTCTTTTGTGAACCACTCCAAAGGAAGGCTGAATTGTCTCGTATGGTTAAGAATCTCGATGGCCGAAAACATTTTCAATCACATAAAGACATAACTATGTAATTCTTAATCCACATGCTAAAGATTTCAATATGTTACGACATGATATTACACAAGAGAAAACGTAGCAAATGGAAATGCTATATTCATCCATGTACACCAAAGGTTTGCCAGTGACCCAAAAAGAATTAGTCAATAGTAATTAAGAGCACACGTCACTCACTATATGTCGAGTTCCTTGTTCTTTGTGAATGTAGAATATTATAGATTATAAAGATGACCGCTCGAAGATTAAATTTTGAAAATTTTATAAGGATTACAAAATATCTACAATTAAGGACAATAAAAAGCAGTAATGCTAAAAACACTGAACAAAACAAAACTAACCGGGTTCGATTGGCGATTTCATGTGATGTTGTTTCAGTAAAGGTGCCTTAAGCAATAATTGTCACGGAAAGTTAATTCTACTGCAATTGCACGTCGACTTACTTCCCCAATTTGGGATTTTTAGCTTGATCTATTATTTCTTCACCGTTTAACATGGACAACCGAAAATGTTAATTGTCAAAACAATTGATTAGACGAAATTTAAACGAGCTCATGGAAAAATTTATTATATTTCTATGGAGAATAATTTAGTTATCGTTATACTGAATCTGGACTGATTCAAGTCGAGTTTGGATAGCGTATCATCGGCACCCTCCCCCCCCCCGCCCCTCTATTCTTCGATTGTCTACTGGGGATGTATCACTCACGTACGAGTGACATTTGACTTTCGTCCGTTCACGTCACCGATACCGAATCCTAAGACAATAGTTCCATTGATCAATTTCCGTTGGAAATGTGTAGGGTGAAACAGTATTTTGCTTAATACTCCTGTGCGATATACAATATTAACTCGCCCTCCCCGTTTTCGAAAATTTGATACGTGTCTATTTCACCCAGACACAACGATATATCATGTAACGACGTTCTATTACATCTCGTAGTTCACCGAGTCCGCTCGACGGTGACGCCGAGTTTCAATTTTCAGGTCTGCCCGAATGACCTGCACAATGTGAGTATACTCATGTATAATAATACGATTTATGCATAACGTGTTTTGTCACATTGTTCCATATTTCCGTGCTATTGTTAATATTTTATGTCATGCACCAAACCAGGGTGGATTTCGGTGGAGATTAAGTAATTTACTACGTATATGTGGTTATAATCCGATATAAAGTATTAATCGGTACCAGTAATACAAATTACCCAGCATAACCCACAGTTGTGTTGGGAACAATACAATCTACACAGTATATTGTTTATTGGGTTTATTGAGTTAAATTACTACAGTTTACTAGTTTTAGTGCCAAGTACATGTTGTCACAATAATTATGGGAATTATCAGGCTATATATGTGCAGAAACTCTCAATCCAAAAGAAAAAAACAATCAATAATGTTCTCCAAATTTATATGGAATAAAGTAAAGGTCACAGAAGCATCAAATTACATTATATTACAATATAAGAAAAATATGTGGCTGCGTCTGTGCGAACGCCCCCACCCCTTGAGCGGAAGAGAGGTTACAAAAATTTTACAGCAAGGCTGTTTCCGAATCATAGTATGTAATACGCCTTACGTTCTTGAGCTTTATCCAATGATACCACAAGTCTATACGCGTCAGATTCTGTCCGCTGACTGATCCATCTTCTTGGACCTTTGACCGATGGCCAGCGAGCTAAATAACGCTCGGATGACCGTCGACTGTCTTGTCCATAGCTAACATCGTCTATTAATAAACTGATATACATCGATTCCTGTAATTTGTTTCGGTTCGTGGTTCGTCGTTCTCTGGATCTAAATAAGCTCTTGAGATCAGTAGAATTTTAGCGCTAAAAGGTTTCTTCCGTTATCGATTTATTTCATATGAATGGTTTTGTAATCACAAATGCCCTCACCTTTGTAAAGTTTTAGGTGAACGTACTACGATACTTTGATTAATATACAACAGTAAGCAATTATTTGTAAAGCATTAAATAACAGAATGGAATCAAATCACATTTGAAGTCTATATGTTTCAATTAATCTCTGAGATATGACAAAATTCTGGCGTTAACGCTATGTGATGACACTTATACCTAGACACAGCGTACTTATGCAATCAGAAAACTGAAACCAGGTGTCTCACAAATGGTTGTGCAAGATATTTTAATATGACCCATTCTACAATAGCCCGATTATTGCAACATTACCCGTTTTGATGGCGGTAGCGTTATGGTAGGGGCTGCCATACCAGACATTGGTAAAACCAATCTTGTTCATGTTCAGTGGCATAGCGACGAGGTCCTACAACGTCATGTTCCATTCCTGAGTGTTTATAACATTCTTTTTCACCGTAGCAATGCCCTCCCGCACTGGGATCCGCACCACAACAGCTTTTCTGGATGATAACGATATTCAAATATTCCCATGGCAGTCTCACCAGATCTCAATCTTGAACATTTGTGGGACGAGCTTGATCGGCGAGTGCGACAACAACCAGAAGCACAAACATTGGCCCAATTACTGCAATCACTCCAAACACCGCGGATAAACATTCCCTAGCGTGTCATGATCCAGAATCTCGTTAGATTTATGCGTCACAGATGTCAAAGCCTAGTTGATGCACGAGGTGGCCGCATGCGTTACTGAGTTCGACCGTCATTTTTCTTCAACATTGAAATACATATACAAACATTTATTGACGAGATTATCTAAATCAAAAAGCCCAAAGATATATAGATACATTTAATTGGTATAACACATATGAATTTTTTTGTCTATGCGCTTCTTTTTCCCTTTGGAACCACCTGACTCAATATAACCACATCTCTTGGTCAATTATCGTTCGCCTTAACGGTTAAATTCCTCCATCATATACCGTTAAACCGTCCTTTAGCCGTCCGCAAAATTCTGCATCGGAACTACCAGTTTAATAACGATCCACTACCACAATCCGACAGAACTTTAATTAAACTGCAGCAGCGAGTGTAATCATCCATTATGTGGAAATCAAAGGTTCCCTCCAGATATACAGAACGTACCCCGTTCCCGAAAATAACGGTACGCGTTTTAGTGTGGAGTAAGCCGAGCTAAAGCAATTATAGGAGATGCGTTGTGCTTGACGTCCATCTACCGCGGCGGTACAACGCGAGACAACGTTCAGCTTTTAACGATCTCTGCGATCATTATCGTATCTGGATGTCTGTTTCACTTGTCAAATCGCACTAAGTTCATTCTCATTTACAACCGTAACAGCGACGATTGTCACACAGATTATCAGATTATGATATAGGACATACTTTCATCAAAGTGTAATCCAGGCGGTCAAACACGTTTTACACATAGCATTACTGGGGTCGGCCATTGGAATGAGCGAAAAGGTGTACGCGATGATTTAACATAGAACTTTAACGGTTGCTACAAAATACACTGCAATATTAATATGGAACACCTTGGTCGTTTTGATTAAATGTTTAACAATGGATCATTGATTAGAGGAGGGAAGTTTACAGAAAATATCATGGCTTTGGAAAGTCCCAAACCAACCACTTCCAAATCACAGATCAAATACTCGTACTTATTTCACCTCGAAACTCAGGTAGAAGGGCACCAATGATATTAGTTAGTTCTCAGTGTCCTTAGAGGGCCTCAACAAGAACAATATCTTTGTTCTCCATACGAGGGTAGGCTGTTCATCATAGTCCCCTTACGTTACACACTTAGCCCAACAATTATGCAGCGCTTGGAAACCCGTGGTATAGAAGCCCGCATCTTGACCACTGAACAACTCCTGGACGTCACCATTGGTTCGATATCGTTTGCCAGCCAAATGTGGATAATGCAGAGACATTATCTATCCCTCAATGTATCCACCATATCAGCATCCACGTCCTTTGGGGCTGAGCTTTTTATAGTCAGATACTTGATAAGACCACGGTGCCAAATTCTCTCAATTTTGGTCTGAAGCTGCAGTACGTACGAGGTTAGACTGCTCAAATATTTAATTAATATGAGTACACTGGAAACAACTGTGCACTTAGTCACAACAATGACTCGCCTTGCTATATAAAAAGTTTCTTTGTCTCGCCTGGGTCGTTCTTGGTAAGTTTATGAACTTGTCAGTATTCCCTCGCATGCCCTATATCTCATATCCCATCTCTGGTTATTCACGGACTATAATGCCTGTCTCTCATCATCGCAGTCGGTTCTAATGGACATTTATTGATTCATATGAGAGTTGCACACGAAGTCAAACGTGAAGATACAGAGTACCAACGTTCCACCAGCGTCATCACTACTCAACGTTCAATAATAGGCGCCAGTGTTGCAGTTGTTAGAACCCCTGACTTGCGGGCGAGAGGTAGCGAGTTCGAATCCACTCAAATCTGGGATTATTTCTGCGCCTTCCGAGACAGGAAATGATTTTCGTGCTTGCATACTGAGAAAGATTTGTCGTGAAATATCGTGTTATTGTAAAATTTTTTACTGCATTACTAAAGTAGCACTCAAATCTCGCCTTTACTCTTTTCCTTTATAATTAATTTAATAGAAAATGGGAGTGCCATGAATGATGTTTTCAATCACTTTTACGACTTATGACTAAGAACCATGAATTGAGGTCTAGCAACGTTATGTGAATGTACACTTTATTCTTAATTTGACGAAGTATACAATTATTTCACAAACAATACGCCCTAATACAGCATTAGTGACTTCATTAACAAAAATACTCTTTATGCAGCTATTAAATAATAGAAGCTAACAATCCGAAAACTTTGAAAACCTAACAACTAATACACAAAGAAATAAATAATAATAGTCACTTTGTGAGAGTAAAGAAATGGTTTTGCCGTAACTCATAAATTAAATTACAGGAGGTAGGGTTTGGATGAAGAACGCCGACGTGACGAGGGTAACCCGGTCACGTACCCATTAATTAGTGCCGGAGGCCAACGCTAGCTCAGACGAGCCGGTCATGAGCGTCCGCGCTGTTACAAGCATCATTAGGAAGAAAGGCGATAGTGCTATGTGACAGTAAGCCGACTCTAACGTCGAATCGATTTATAGTGTCATGGACGCTCGAGTTCCAGACGGCGGTATTGTAAAGCACAGCGGTAGTTTACCAAATGGCACATGAAACGTGCGGGGTATAAATATAAGATTTTGTCTTGTTGTCACGTAACCTAAGGTATTTGATCCAGATGCCACCCGCATCACGAAGCTCCATAAAGGTTAAACGTAAGCGCGAGTTTTATCACATCAAATTATGACTAAATTTGAGTTGGATTTGTGTAGCCTAGTAGGAAAATATTAACACGTGCTAAAATTAAATCTTGAATTATTTTTTATAAAGAATATTAGCAACAGCAGCAGTAACGATAATAAAACAGGACGAAAAAGACTCTGTTGGTCTAGTGAGCACACGTATAAAGCGACAGTGATAGGCAGTGTCTTCACTCGTTAAGGGTGCGTTTGTCCATTTTAAATTCTCCGCGCACTGCCGTAATAGAAAAGCTCGAACGATGAACACGGCATCAACTAAAGAGAATGACGATGAGAATGGCGATTGGTATGGCGATACTAATGGAAATGGGCGGTGAAAAAATAGGGACACGGTCGATAAATTACCAAGAATAACATCGGTAATCTGTTGAGCAGAAAAGTTGTCATTTAACTTAGAGGGAGTGATGTATTGATGTATTGAATGCAGATGTAAAATAAACGGTAAAATTACGAACGCCATGTGGCTAACTACTTTGGAGAGCTCTTTTGACTAGCGAAAGTAAAGTTTAGTAAAAAAATTCAGCTATCATTTACCCATATACGCATCGGGATATCGAAGCTACAAGAGACTAAATATATAATTTCATACGTTATCATTAAATCGTTCAATATTATTGAAATTAGTAATTTTCGGTATAAGTCTATATATACATACACACCTCATGCATATTCAGCTTATTTAGACGTGAATAAAAACAAGATCTTCCTAGAAAACGTTTTTCGTTTCATTTCTTAAAATAACACGTCGCCGTCGTATACGCTGCACGAGACACGAAATATTTTTGCCTTATATTGTGGGGTTGCGCCTTCTTTGATATGATTGGCTGAAGAATTATGTAGTATTTCACCACCTCATACGATATACGAAAATACAAAGGACACTATCGATTGGAACATCATAAATGAAATTTTAATTAACTTCTACCCGAATATGAGACTGGCATGTTACAAATAATTAATATATTTTTTAATTACGGCATTAAAACTAGTCGAAAAAAAATTTTTTTGCTCAAGTACCTTACACCCTATTCAGGGTATCGTATCTAAATACGCAATATACTGCTTCTATTATAATCTTTAGCTCGACTATCATTCTTATTAGATCTAAAAGGCCAGAAATATTTCAGTTGATTATAACAAACAGGCTTTGCAAGCGAGTCGGGCCGAAAGGCCGATATGTTTGATCTAGTTTCGGACTGCACCGAACTGTCGAAGTCAGAAGCTCTATACAAATGTACAGGTAATATGATGGTAAGCTATAACTTATTTTGCATTAAGGGACGGCTCAACGAATATATACAAGATAGTATTATATACAAAAAGTATATATATAATATATAAATACGCGTGGGTATTTGTACATTTTATGTATTGTACATAAAACATCTATCAAGACTATATACAAGCCATGTGAATGGCATAACATTATATCTATTAACAGAAGGTTCCTTCCAGATACAAGTTGCAATCACCGAGAATAAACATATCACATGAGGCCTCGTAGAATGTCCTTAAAATGACTCAGTATGCTACTGCAATTAATTTCTAGACCATTCTGTCACAATTCGGGAAACAATCATTTGATGGATTTTGACATCACAATTGATTTACTTTCAAAAGTATAGTTCTTCAGCTTTTTCATGGTCCAATACGATGGTTGTAAGAATAACAAAGTGACCATTTGCAAAATATTCTGTTCTGACCTCGAAGATCTACTGCAGAGAACTACGCGGAAAACTACTTACTAAAGTGACGCCCCAACACCCAATTTACTTATCGCCGCTCCGGTGTTTTACCAATTGATATACAAAGTCAGAAGTAATTTTCTACGAGTAGTTAATACATTAGTACATTCTAGACTCACCCCGAGGCAAAGCTAAAAGATTTTTGTTGGTGTTCTCTGCCTTGAACTCCGTCGACTACTTCGTGCGGTAATGACAATCTCATATAAAAATTACTAAAGTAACAAATCGTGGGCGATGTCGCTCTAAGCAAAATAGATTTCAGTGCAGATCACTGCATATGATAGGGTGCTTATAACAAAACAATCCTTTCTTTCAAAGTAGTCCTTAAGATAATAACGGTAATTTATCCTGGAAGATAATTACGGTAATCTTTTCGAGTCTAACATTTTACTGCTTTAAAATACTAACAACATATATACAGTAAATAGTCAGTAGAAATGTCTCCCGGTGGATGACCATTATAGCGACAAAGTTCGTCGTTTTCCAGCGAGTTCGGACTAATTATCACAATTGAGTAACAATGCTCTGAGGCGAAATTCACCGTCAGCTCAAACGCGAGAGGATAGAGACGGATTGAGCACTGTTTAATACGGTCCGATCTTATGTCGGGGTTTGGAAAACCAAGGTCAATTCATCGGGTTCAAGCATAATATTACAGAATTCGCATCGAATGCCCTTTATCGGTAGTCACAAGGGCGTGTATCGTAAATGAGATAAGAACGTAGGAACATTCCGACATACTTGCAAACGTTGGTTTGAACATACCGTCTTCATTGCCGGGTGTTTTGTCTGTAATCTTGTAAATCAATTGACATTATAGGACAGATATGTTTATTGCTCATTTCATCCGCGGCGAGCACAAATTTCACAAGCCAGAATATATCATACACAACACACATCGGTGTATGGCTGTGATTTTCCGAGTAACAAAGTCCGCAGCCACATATGTCAAATCTTTGTTTCGCCTTCAGATGCAGGTGTGGATCCGTTACCAACCTGCACGAGCGTGTGACCTTGACTATCGTATCGAATGACGGTCGTGCGTGGCGGCCGTAAGCTGTCTCTCATCGACGGATCGGCAGCTGCCGGACCGCCGTACATGTCGTTGTAGTTTTCCGCATTTATCACAGCGTTGATACCGCGACAGCGCAAAAACAGAATCTCTTTGAATGGTTTACGAAACTCGCGGTTAAAACGGGCGTAAATAATCGGGTTCAGTGTTGAATTGGCAAATCCTAGCCACAGCAACACGCTACTGAGCCACTTAGGAACGTAGCAGTTGTCTTTACAGAACGGCGTCACGAGCGCAACGATGAAGAAAGGCAGCCAGCACAATGTGAAGCAGCCCATGATGACACCAAGTGTTTTCGTGGCTTTTCCGTGCTGACGGTTTGTCTGAACGGTTGGCGTACCAGAGTCGCGTTTGGGCAGCAGTGATCTGATAGTGAAGCGGCGAACTCGCCCGTTCTTCCTGGGAAATATGTCGGTAGCCACGTCTTCGTCACGATCGCTTCCTGCTTCGTTACGCAAAGAACCATTTGCAACTATTTGGCTATCGGCGCTTCCTTTTGAGGACTTTGATGAACGAGGAAGCATTTCGGTGGCTTGTCCACGACGATCAATACTGCCTATGTTGGAAGATTTACGTTCTTGCTTTGCCAGCCGAGACGATACACGCCATATGCGAAAATAGACAAACAACATCGTGGCGAGGGGTAGGTAAAAGGCGCCGAAGGTTGCATAGATCTGATAGCCTATCTCGTTGCTGTAATTGCACTCGTACGGTTTCTGTTCTTGCGCCCAGCCGAATAGTGGTGGTATGGTGATTAGGGCTGACATCACCCAAACTGCAGCAATCATCACGAGCATGTGTCGATTTGTCCGTTTAATCGCGTATTGAAACGGGCGCGTGATCACGAAATAACGGTCGACGCTGATCACGCAGAGATTTAAGATCGACGCCGTGCACAATAAAATGTCGAACGACGACCACATACTGCAAACAGCTGTGCCGAGAGACCACGACCCCATGATCTCGAGGCTGATTGCGAATGGCATGACTAGCATGCCGACGAGCAGATCAGACACGGCGAGGGACACGATGAGTAAATTGGACGGCGTTCGTAATCGTCGAACGATTATAATGGATATACAAACGAGGGAATTCCCGAGAACTGTTCCAATGATGATGACACTTAATACCATTGCGATGACGACTTGTTGCCACAAGGTGTACGGCGACGCTGGCGGACCGCGCATGGTCGGTTTGGTAGTTAGCGAGGTAAGGTTCGTCAAATAACCGCTGTCGTTGTAAGCGAGCATCGGGCTGAGAAAGCGTGTCATGTTGTCACTTATAGTCTGGCCCGGAGAGTCCTGAATTCGTAATCCAAGTATTGCCATTTGGGTACACGTCACAAAACACCTTTACAGCTCGACAGTAAAACACATATCGACTGAAAAACTAAGTTATCGGCGTTATCTGCGAATACACTCGTAGTACGTCCCGTTACGTTTGCATGTGAGATCACGTTTTTACGTTACACGTCGACCATATGCACACACTGTGTGTTCTTATGCTACTTCCACGTTGTGAAAGCCAGTCATTAAAATGTGAAATCAGTTAAAGGCTTTACTCAGTCGTTATCGGACTTATTCACAGATTCACAATAGTGTACAATAAATATCCCGCGACGAGATCGATGAGCGTATGGCGTTATTAATGCCGGCGAAGAAGTTTGAAGGAATGCGTCTCGTGTGGTTTTGTCGCTTCCCAAATATGCCGCGGCGCAATATTATCAACGGCGTTGACTTATATATGATTATGCTAATAAGGGGGGCAAGTTGAGTTACTAGTTACAATCGGTAGGCGACTCTCGAAACGCGCGTTCATATACTCTTCTTACTGCGCCGTAGACGGTTGCCTCAAAGACATTTCGTAGCATTGACAATAATGAACGTACTCTATGGAATTAGTCGTACATTCATCGTACGGAATTCCTGTAGCATAGCTCTCTGTGATGTCGATGGGATTGCTGTGTATATGGCCTTGCGTGCGTAGAATCACCGCTTGTCTTCTCTCTGGGTGCTGAAATTAAACGACACCGCATGAATGAACGTACGAGTACGTGGTATTGTCAGGCATCGCTGTGACTGAAGGTAAAGGACAAAAACTGCTGTGTGCTAAGTCCGTACTTCTCTGCAATCAACGACATGCTGTCTGAAGAATCATAGCACATGACAATCGACCTTCAGCTATCTGGGATGAGTTTGCATCCGAACCTTAATATTAACAAAGACGCCCTTTACAAGGAGCTTCGTGTCGGAGCTCGTCTGCAAAGGGCCTAAAAATTTCCGTTTCATTTAATCTATTCGTTTCACAGATTATCAAGTGCCCAGTCTACCGCTTTTGTGATATAGTATAGGGAAGAACATCAAAGTGCCAACTTGAAGGGAGACCCGACACAAATAGGAAAAACTGTATAATGTATAATAAAAACTATATAATTCGTCGTAACTTATCAATTACATGTCTGCTGTATTTTGGACCTGTACCAAGAATGCCTGTTCCCGAGACTACCTAGCCTTACGCTGGAGGGGTGACTAGGTGTATTCCGCGAACTACAAAGTATCTAACAATGTGTAAATGGGTAAATGAAAGACTTTACTACATGCAATCATACAACTTGAAGAACAGGAGGCCGAGAGGTTAGATCGTTGGAGTTGCTGCTTTCGGGTACCTGTTTGAAGTAGCAGAGCTATAGAGTTAAAGCGCCCTTAATACTGTGATAAGACTTTGTGTAGCCGTAGTAGTGTATTTAAACAAGAGGTTATTCCCTGTGTCGGATGCTAATAGTACTGTCTCTCGTGTAATTCACGTCTCATGCCTCTTGGGCGGTCAGCTTACGTCCACTGTGCCTCGTGCAGCTCACGGCTCCTCTATCTCTCGTGAGTGCACTATACGTCTCCTGTCTATCGAACAGTCCGTTTACGTCTCCTGTCTCTCGCACATGAAGCTTACGTCTCCTGTGTCTCGTGCAGCTTACGTCTCCTGTCTCTCGTGATTGCACCATACGTCTCCTGTCTCTTGAACAGTCAGTTTACGCCTTTAGTCTCCAGTGCGTTCAGCTGACGTCTCGGGTCTCTCAAGCACGTAGTTAACGTCTCCTGTCTCTCGTGCAGTCTCTTGGGCGGTCAGCTTCCGTCTCCTGTCTCTCATGCAGCTTACATATCCGCTATCTCGTAATCTCGTTCAAAAATGATCTATTACAGATTTAGCTATGAGTACGGCATGGGGAGACAGTCTGTTACTCTTAAAGAGCACTGGCATGAATTTGACCATGCGTTGTGCTAAAATGATGTCTCCACTATAATAAAAATAGCGATAAATCGAGACATTGTAATAACTATAGTTTATAGACTGGCTTAAGGATTCAATGATAGCCCACACTGGGAATTCCAGCTAATGGTACACACACTAAACTCTATTTCATTTGAAATACCAGTCATATTGATAAATCCGTTGATACCAATCAGCAATAGGTTTGACATATAGAAAAATAGAGTATTAAGATAACTTAGGCTTTTCTGACATAAACAGATCCAAGATTTGCAACAAATATTAAAAATTGCTTTCTTCAGTGACTTGTACGGCACGATTGTGTGTCGTTCTTAATCTAACTTCGCCATCATCATGTAATATATACTTGTAGCATTAAATCAGAAACCAGAAAATAATTGCAAAATCAGCAAGGTGACATTTTGCCAGGCAACCTCCCGCGGTTTTAGAGTTTGAACATGACGATCAAACTGGTTGTCGTACATATCGCTATACTGTGCTACCGCGCTGATGCGGGCGTAAATTCACCTTTAGTGCCAAAGGTTGAAAAGCGGCCTATATTGTCTATTGTCGAAACAAATATAACGGGCGACATGTGGAACTCAAATTAACTATATATATATATACATACACACACACATATATATATATATATATAGAGAGAGAGAGAGAGGGGGAGAGATGCGAAGTGAACCTGCTACGCGCGAAATTTCCTCACAATCACAATCAAGTAAAATAAATGAAATATTTGATTAAGGCGTCCTCATTAGTCGAGCCCTCGCAAACTTTTATATACAAAAAACCTACGTCAATTACACCCATACCTGTATAAGAGATGTGGCGATATTCATTTCAATAAAACTAAAAAAGTGAAACTTACTAGACTAATTAACATAAATATAAACGCGAGCTTTTCTATACAGGTACACGTCGTCAGGTGATAATAGCCCGTATTGCAATCTTTAATCTGCTTTATAGGTCAATGATTAACACTTATTTACATGTAAAACTAATTTGCGTGATTCAAGGCGGAAAACTGCGAAATATTTTGACAACAATCCGATTTTCTCCGCTACGAAATAACAGCATAAATTAATATTTAGAATATGAATGCCCTATAAACTCATGTAAACTTGTAACCTACATGTATAAATGTATAATGATATAATGAAATGATAGTTAATCATAGTACCCGTAGATTTGTATAGTGTCTTTGAAAGCCCTGTGTTAAAAGGGCACGATAAATCGATAAAATTTCATTTCATTTTTAGATATACT
>WURV02180509.1:0-13326 GCA_011762755.2 Epimenia babai
AGTAGATCCCAGATTATCCGCCCCTTGTTCTCTCGCAAAATTCGCTTCTTGCCACTTTCCTCTTTGCTTAATTATTTCATCATTCACTACACCGCGACTGAGATCACCCGCCACCGCGCTTACCACGTACATATATTCCCATATTACTATATAACTGGAGGGAAATACACAGAAAAACACTGTGCCTCTGATGGGACTCGAACCCACGACTTACAGATATATATGACTACATAAACTCTTTCACTGATAAAAATCTTAGCGTAACATCACTAGTTATTAAGCTATTATATCACTATCACTCATACGACTAGCACGGCCAGCCACCTATATATACTGATCATATTATAGAGTAATGTAAAACTCCCATTAACCGAGGTAAAACACATTTTTATAGTAAACCATGAAACCGTGACCCCATATCTGCCAGCATACTAGAATGGCATTTACTGTAAATACGCGATGTGCGATTCATAATGATTTTATCGACAGTTCATGGGACAGTATGATCGGCTTAACCTTGCAAAGTAATGGGCACGTACACGTGTATATTACATTTAATGTCCAAGCCAACAGACCCTCAGCGAGAGAAAAAAGTACAGAGCGCCTAAATAACGCCAAACGTGACTGCACGCATGAGAATTGCGTCATTATGGCACGGCCATGCAAATGGAACAACAAATTAATTACCTTTGCGAAATGAACGTACAACATTAGCTCCGTTCGTATCGCGACAGATTGTAACTGATAATGAAGCGCTTATGATGCTCAAGTAATGAATTCTAGCATATTATTTAGGGTTCATTAATTCATAATACAACACAAATGGAATAAACGTTCTTTATGTGATTAGACACACTGTGTTTGGAAAGGACTGTAGAAAAAAAGGACAACGCCTAAGGGAACAAATCCGTATTTTAACGACATGATATCTGCTCCCAACAGACACCCGATGAAATAAAAATCGAAGATACCATCGGAGCCAAATTTCGATGATTGCGAAGTCTTATCTCTGATTCTTTTCTCTGGGTAAAATATTAGAGTATTTATTACTGCAGGTTTTTCAACTACAGACAAGCGGATTTCGCGGCCTTATCCTTGGGACAACCAACGCATCTAATATTGCGTCCGTTCACTTGGGAAACTACCGTCTTGATAATCATTAGCATCGGTTGTCTAGGCAAGGCTTATCCCCTCTATCCTCTCCCTCCATCTGCCCCTTTCCCTCGCCCCCTCTTTCTTCCCCCCTCTCTCCCTCTCCCTCCCTTTCTCTATCTCCCTATCCTCCTTTCCCTAGCCCCTCCCCGCCTTTTCTCTCCTCACTATTCCTCTTTCTTTCCTTCTCCCTTCACTAGTCAGGAAATATATTCGCATTTAATGTATAAGAGGAGTTCATTCTGAGAAAACCTATCAAATTACCCTAAGCCCCCCTCATTGATCTTGACGCATTGTGCCAGAGTCTTTACACACTACGGTTTTCAAAAGATTGCTGATTATCGATCCTAGCACCTTCAGTCGCTTTGTGAATCAACTCGTATAGGATTTCTTCACGAACTTGGTGGACCGCTGGATAATGCAGAAAAAATTATTCGTTTCACCAGACATTATTAGCATTGACATTGACACGGCGCGACCGAGCAGCGACGCATTTTGACTCAAAACGGCGAGGCAATCTGCCTTTAAAATTCAAGTATGAGGTAATTAGAGTGGTCATTCGGAGGTCTTGAGTTTAGCCATTGCCTAAGATAAAGATGTTTTCTGCCTATATCTCGGTAGCTACCCACATATTGATGGCTATATTTACATTAACTTGATTGGTAGTAATTAAACATCATCACAGGTGCTGACTATGAGCACCCCTCGTGCCCGCCACGGCCATAACTTAATGGCGGCATCTCAAGAAGTACTAATTTCGTCTTACGATGTTTATCAAATCAAGTGGAAATAGCGATACAATCAGGTACAACCAAGAATATCTATATGGATGGGTTATGCTAAGGGAAATTAATAAAACTCAATATCTAATCACTCGGAAAGTAGTTGGGTGATTCTTCATGATCGTATTCATTTGCAGCTACCAGTTAATATCATAGTAGCCAGGGAACCAACCAAATATTACGTTAATGCAAGAATAGATGACCACAGATAACGAAGCAATAGGACATTGAATTATCACGGCATCGTCGGGTATGACAGTACTTTCATTGTGTGTATAAAAGAACAATCACTATCCATAACTAAGCAATCAGATATTGAGTAAACATAGTATTAACCGATATAACAATGGTTTCATTGTATATACAAGGACGAATCGCTATTGACAACTAAGCAGTTAGCGGGCGAGTAATGATGATATTAACAGGGTTGACAGTTGTTGCATTATTGTATATTAAGAGTCCTGCGATTATATGACTATTAATAAGCCAACCAATATCATAAAATGACACACAAGTACATACATTTGCACTTTTATGGCTTCATTCTCATTAGCTTATTGCAATTCACACACGGACAAACAAAACAGAGAACACAGAAATCAAACGGGTTTATGTTGACTTCGTGGGCGAGAGAAGGACTTTTGTGCGACCATACGTGTTGCAAAAACTTTGGTCTAATTGAAATCACTATGACATTGTCGTGACTAATAAGGGATTTTCGAATAAGATGCATTATGGAATTGCGGATTGTTTTCCCCTTAGTAACGGTTCCCAAACAAACAGACAAATTGGCCTACGTCGATGAACAGTGCATTACCTTACGATTGATTACACTTGAGATTACACTGGTCGGATTTAAGCAAAAGGAAGAACTACTAGTTGTACTGGCCTTATCTGCCTCAATAAAGAATTCACGGACTGGTTTGGCCGCTGCTGAAGAAAACTAATTCTCGAAATTAGACTATATAAAATTATAAAAAATCCCAGATTTAACCGCCCGGACCCGCGTCCCCACAAGGGGGTGGGGACCGTCTCTATGAAGCGGATGGAATTAAACTATGGTCTCGGTGTATGACATTGATATTGCGGAATATTTGATAGAAGACGACCAGAAGGAGCTATTCTTTAGGTTGAGAAAGTATCACAATAAGGTTCGATGTTAGTCGGTTTTGTTTGAGGGGCGATATGCCATAACGATAATGTTTGGGTATGCCTAGCAACGACCATGATTAAAAGGTTACACGTGCGCAATGGAGATTCGAAAAGCGCTTATTCAACGATAGCGTTCCTCAAGGATTTGGAATAGTTCCTCAATAGCATGTCTCCGGCTCATCTTGTCACTTCTCGGTGACAGAATTCAATTATTCCTAGCTTCTTGGTTGACGGGTTGTTATATCGTCCCCATCGTGACAAACTGATTAAAAGCTACAAGAACCATTACAACTCCATCCCACCCGCTTCTTCGGATGCCAAATCAATAACAACCGCAATAATAAATAAAAATTTCGTATGTATTCTCGATATGACATGTCTAGTTAAAAAACTAAATAACGGAGTATTGCGGGGAGATAACCGATAGCCAATAACGAGATAATACCAGAGATGCGAGATACTTCACACGACACAAAAAACACCCCCATTGAAAAGCGTGCCCGGCTACGCACGACATCCGCAGACACAGAAGACGAAAGAGGGAAGCGAGATATGCACGATTATTTGATGCAACATCGCATCACTTGATTGTACCGTGACTCTTGAAATCTGCAAAAATGTTAGCGTAAATCTAAATACAGTCCACGCTCAGTCATCCGACCTTACTCATATCCCGGTGTTACAGTCGCTTATGATAAATGAATTGTTTTCAGATTAGGCAAACTTTAAAAAAGCTTTCGGTGACAATCGCTATCTTTAAGAGGTGTGTGGAAACCACGATCGTCACCTCCCGTCGCGTAATTATTTGACATTTTTTTCGGATGAGAGCTCACTGTAATGACGTGCTGGTAGTTCATAAATTTTTTTTTATTGATGCGCGTTTACTTCACCCTTGCTTATGCGGCTATGAGACATTTAAGAGAGTTTTTGCGCATTTTTGTGCTATCTATAAGTGTAGTCGCACGCAAAGTAAAATAGATTTATCATATTGGTGCACATCGTGTTTGCCGGCAACCTTTTTGAATGCGTGGCATGGATCAAAGCTTTTCTCATTGGCCACAACATCAAACATCGCGATATGATACGACAAAAACTGTGTAAAAAATGTAAACTGCATGTAAACTCATCGCTTGGTCATTATGCCGTTTTTAGCAGATTTATTCAATGTTCTATTCGATAGTTGTAGCAGGATGTGATACAAAAAAATGTATAATGTGTAGGAAATATGATAAATTAACGCGAGCAGGCAGAGAACGACGTACAAAAATAATGCAAGGATTAGACAAAGACAGCGTGTGTTTTTGGACCTTCGTGTCTGTTCGTCGTGTGTGATCGACCGTCAACGCTCGTTCCTGCGCAAGAGAGATAAAACCAGAAATACAAATACGGGTTGTTCGGCTCGACGCGCGATTTACGACACGGAAGCTATCTAGCGAGTATTTATTGGCAGGATATGGGCTATCTATGATACAGATTGATACCTATTGCGCCTTATCGGATTATTACGACCACATTATTTTATTCGAACACGATTTGATTTTCCCGTATGTCTGACCTACTATGTTAGCTTTAATTACTGAATTCAACGAGGTAGTTGCATGTGCCCGGGAAGTAGTTTTGTTTCGTATACGACTAAAGAAATATTTAAACAACGCACGATATATGGTTTTCTTATTCCGCAACGCTTTGGCGTTTACAAACAATATTCTCAACATAGTGCGTCATTGACACAACCTTATGCGTATACGAACAATAGGCCTATCCTTTACAAGTTGCATCGATTACACAACCTTTCGCCTCTCCAAAGAATATCCCTCACATGGTATGGCACTGACGGAAAACGTTTGCGTATTAACAAACAATATTCTATACAAGGTGCGTCATTGACCCACATTTTTGAGTTTAACGAGCAATAATAGTCTTTACAAAGTGCATGATTGACACAAGCTTTTGCGTTTACGAACATTATTCTTTACAGGGTCTCATTGACACATGCTTTTCCATATACGAACAATATTCATCAAAAGCTATGTTATTGACACAAGCTTCACCGTTTACGAGCAGTATTCTTCATTAGTTGCATCATTGACACAAACGATGGAACATATTATTCTTATTTTCGCTTGTACAAAAAGGACATTTATTATAAGTTTCCGATGCTGAGACTATCTGTATTTGCTAATGTATCAATTGCATTCACATTTATAGTTATTGACGTAGAGTCTACGCCGTAGACAATAACAACAGGACCTTCGCAAACACCACAGCTGTTAATGTACGTACGACCTGTGCCCCGGTAACATCAATTGATAACGCTATTTGAATTGATGGGAAATAACACAATTTATCAACAATATATCTATCTATAACGGGTAATAAAATAACGTTCGACCTGTGTTAGAGCGCTCGGGCTATCGAGAGTCGGTAATTACAAATATACGTGCGAGCAGTATATAAATGCAATTATCACATAATTGCCACGACCGAATGGATATTGTCACGGCGCCAAACCGTGCTCTAATTTGTCAAAATATATGCCGTTAATCGATAGCAATACGAGTCAGCATTGAATTTAATGAGGGGGGTTCGGAAAGTTCTGGAAATTATATCAGATGTTGTCTGATTAGGATCAAATTAGCCAAATTTATCTTGTTCGGTATGGTTTTCAATGTTTTACACCAATTACTGGGATGTTATTGTTGTGTGGAGGGACGTTTTTGATGCATGTGAAAATCTATATATCATAATTCCATTCTTTCGGCCTATCAGTTGATATGTGTTATTTTGTTTCTTTATTGGGGATTATAGCCTGGAATTACGGCTAATTCTCGATTGTTTAAGATGTTCAAATAAGTTATTTGTTATTTCAATTCCTATCACAACTAGATGATCAAATATGGCCGACAATCAACGGGAAAAAACGTTACGTAGTGAAAAATATTAAATTCTCATATCTTTCTAAAATTTAAGATTTTCTTGTAAACTTGTCTAGATATTTTAACCAGATGTGGCTCATTATGATATTAAAACCGCCATGTTGTTGCCACATTGTTCCGTAATTTCAAAACCATTTTGGTGACGTCACGCGCCAAAACGTTCTCATTTTCGCATTTCTCGAATAGATTGAGGTAGGTGGCAAGAAACGGACAAAATGGAGGCTGAGACGAACGATTCTGTTGTGATACCCATCAAAAGATTCCTGCATTACTATGCTTAATGGTTATTGTGACGGTCATTTCATAATAGACAACGCAAAATTATTTTTATGGCATTGTTAATCAGCGATGGAAAATATGTCATCTGGAGCGTACTTTATCTCCCAGTTTATGGAGTTAATATTTTTTTGGTTGCACCGGATAGCCGTGTATTACTTTTAGATTTGTTTATTGCGAACACAAAAGAGGGAAGAGGACGTCCGTCTCCGGAAGACTAGATCGGCGAACTCGGATCAGATTTGAAAAATGCTTGGTCAATTTTGTCAATATGTATTTGTCAATATTACGCATAGATGAACTTTCACATAAAATCGGATGTACAAGTTCACACTGTTGGTCGGCATTGGTTAAGAGTGGACGTATGAGTTTGCATCATAGATCGCCATTGGTTGAAAGTAGATGTATTAGTTTACTTTGTTGGTCGGCATTGAATTAGAGTAGATGTACGAGTGATTAGCATAGATTCAAAGTGCATGTATGAATTAACATTGTTCATTGACGCAGCATCTGAATGTGCTTACTTTATTCATTGCATTGGATAGAAGCATGTGAATGAGTTTACATTATTCATCGGCATTCTATGGAGGTATGTGAATAGGTTTACATTATCCATCGGCATTCTATGGAGGTATATGGATTCGTTCACATTATTCGTCGGCATTGTATAGCTGTATGTACATGGGTTTACATTATGAATCGGCATTATATAGAAGTGTGTGAAGGTGGTCACATTATTCATTGGCATCCTAAAAGTTTGTTTTGATGTTTACATTATTCATAGGCATTGCATAGAAGTATGTGAATGAGTTTAAATTATTCATCGGCATTGCATAGAAGTATGTGAAAGAGTTTGCATTACTCATCGGCGTTTTATAAAATTATGTGAATGAGTTTACACTAATCATCGGCATTGTATAGAGGTAGGTGAATGAGTTTATATTATTCATCGGCATCTATAGACGTATGTGAAAGAGTTTACATCATTCATCTGCACTGTATAGAAGTATATGAATGAGATTAAATTATTCATCGGCGTGTTATAGACGTATCACGTTTTATTCCGTTGATCGATCAAACCCTGCATAGTTCGATGTAAACTGTTACAATTAACACAATCAGTCGCGTTGCACAAGAGAAATGATCGAGTGCCACCCACCGACGATTTATCATCATCTCTCCCTTACAATTGCTCTCACAATTGTGCGTCACGAGGTTGCACCGACTTGACGATGGCGGATCGTTCTTGCTTCCCAAGCGGAAATCGAATCGATGGACACGAGGTGAGACACCGCGAAAGTGGTAGTTAATATCTCGCGTCTAATTAATTAACTAAAATACTCTTGACGTGAGAAATTAAACGAGAGACACCCCTGTTAGATACCGTAATCGATATAGTTAAGTAGGCAGAAAAATTTCAAGAATGACCCCGTCGAGTCAAAATGTATCGATGTCTTGAATGCAGAAATTATAAATGTGTCTATTTCATAAACGCAGAAAATGTAAAGATGCAGAAAAATATGAAATCTCTTCAATATTTTATTTTTTACAATTCTAGTCATTAGTGTTTTTAAATAACAACAAAATAATGCGGTATTACTATCGATTATCTACTCCATCAGTAAAGGTTTGTGCGACATTTTTGGGCTAAAACTCAGCAAATGCCGCTAAAATCGATACCCAGGCATTCATTAAATTTTTACTTTCGAGATTGATAACACTATATATTTCTATAATCATCAGGGCTTTGTGTTTGATGAAAAATCGCGATTAAAACGAAACTGCAGATACTAGAACGAAAATATGATGCTGGGGTAGCCGCGTTAGTCTTCGATAACAGAAGAAACAAGGTAGCAACACCTTAAGATGTTGTAATCTTATTTCTTCGTATGATAAAAATACTTTGTAGCGTTCGTCACGTCATTGGTTGTACGAATCTAGTTCAGTCGAAAATCGATATCTGTGTTATATTTTTTGATCATATCGCATTTTTATGTCAAAAGATAGAATTGTTAGATATGCTGCTTGAATGATATTGTTATTTATAAATGTCAAACTAACGTCACGAAAGCAATAAATGGTATCATAAAAACGTACAACGTACACGGTAGCCTTTCCACAGAATATACATCGACGGTGCAAAATATCTAACAGTAAACTCGCAATTGGGTTTCAACATCACATTATTAATGAAGATCTGTTAATCGTTATGATTATTTACAATGAGACGATGATATAGAGGAAGTAGGAGTCATACACATATCCAGAGAGCATACGAAACATAGCAACATCACACGGAAAAGTCGTTTATATCACCACACTTCTGGCCTACTCAGACGACCGCGGCTCGGCATACCAATGAATACTAAGAAAGATTTGTCGTGGAATGTGATATAAAAACATCTTGATATAACGAGGCAATTTTGGTACGTGCGACTGACATTTAATTATAAAGTAGCACGATTTTCGTCCTGATCCGCGTCAGGGTATACTAGATAAAATGGATCTCAGTACGTATTTCATTTTCTGCCCTCGTACGCGCAAGACACAGAAGAGTTTTGGCTAGTGCAGTAACACCTACACGCAGGCATCACTTGCATTAACGAGTGAATTCCCGTTTTCAAACCACTGCATAAATCTCCGGCGTTTTTATTTGGTGCACAAAGCGCGCTCTCACGCGACGGCCTCGCCCCGTAAGTTCAGGTCTGCCGCGGTAAATGTCAAGAGCGCGTAAAAGTTTATTAGTACAGTAGTAGCGGTAGCACACGGTAGCCCGGTGATTCGACCTTGATAAGATTTATTTGGGCATAGAGCGGACAATCTTGCATTTGATAGTTGCAGAGGTTTTGTTGCATTAGTACCGTTTGTCTCAGCAGTTGCCACCACTAACCAGGTTTAACTCCGTTACAATAAACTGCAAATTTACCCACAGAGACCGCGTCGTAATGCAATTGGCGATCGATGAATCAAATAATGTACAAATATTCTAGACTATTTCACTACTGAATGTAATTCGAAGGTCTCGAATTACGTTGTTGTACATTGAGTTAGTCAAAAAGAACGTTTTGAATAACTTAATAAATACGCTACTTGCTTGTGCAAAAACGAACATAAGTAATTGCTCTGCCTTTTTGATTTGATGAACGCGATTTTCAAGGCTTCGTTATCTTAAAATATCGATATCTAAAAAATTTTTCTCGCGGATAAAAATCTATATTTTTTATTCATGAAGGTTATTATCGAAGGGACGGCGTATATATTTGCGCTATGGCGGATCTCTTTCGTAACACTTTAGCGATATCTAATAAACTCTAACCCATGCGCCGCTCATGCGACTCATGGGGAGCATTATTATCACGAACCAGACACAAAAGCGGCACAAGGTACCTACTAACGGGACACTGCATGTGTGGTTTTTCCGTGCGTTTCAGCCTTTTCCTGTCTGAGTGGAGCTCCTTCAGCGTCAGGCCATCCACTGAGAATCTCGACGATATTAACAAACCAAACTATACAATTGCTTGAGAATATGATATGATGACGTATCTTTAGATAGAGTACGACCACTGCAATATCTCAATAGAAATTACGAACGACATCTGACGAAGTATATGTGTATATGGAAGTATACGTGAAATATTACGTCAATTAGTCAATAAAGTAACGTCAATGGGGCTAGCCAATGTGGTTGCCTAAAGTTATCCCCAGCTCATGAGGTGCTCTTTTGACTTAACGTTTTATATGATATGACTAACACGGTACTCAGATCTTTATGTATATTAACAGGATGAATTTTATGTAGAATAATTCTTCTAGGACGAATTGAGGCTCAAATCCGCTCGTTCATCATTTTTAGCATCAGTGTTAAGAGAGCGATACCGCGTAACGTGAAAAATTCCATCTGGCTACGATTTCGTTGTACCCGTTTTAACGTCGTCGACCTTGGATTTAGTCGCGAGTCTTTGATTCGCGCAGATGTACAACTACTGTTGTAGAGCGTTTCCGAAAATCGAGGCTCAAGGGAGAGAGGCCTTTTAGTTTCATATAAAACAATTTCCCGATGCAGACTTCGACGCCTACAAATTTCAAGCGGCAAATGTAGAAAGCCTTCAATAAATGCATCGGTTATCCCCCAAAGCACCAGGCGGCCAGTGCCGTTGTGATCAAACCATTACCCGAAGCCCGAGAATATGTGAATGTCATCGCTTTTCTTCAATAAGCAAGCGTATTTTGTTGATTAAGAGATGCTCGGTACGAATGCTTCGTAAAAGACCAAAAGGGGAGCCAACAAATCAGTGATTCATTCACGTTATTCCAGTAAAGTGCCTTATCGATATTCCATCGACCACTGACCGAGCTGTCGTTCTACAATCAATACCCGTTTACTATTAACTTGCCATTATAAAAGAATTATTCCAGATTAAACATAACTCCGATAACCAGTTGGTTACCCAAGGGTATCGCGCCCAGGTTAACAATTTATGTACTACGTCTGTCACCATAAATCTCCTTGCGTGACACCTCCCTAGTTGCGCACCACGCACGCCTCCACTGGCTATCGGCAGTTATACACATGGCGACTCAGCATGGGAATCCCGAGTCTGGGGCCAACATCGCGCTCGAATAACCACCAATGTCATTCCACGGGTCGGGAAATGAAAGTAATTTCCGCGTTAAACTCCATACAGCGTCATACAACGATAGAGAGATCTGATTATTTTGGGTTGAGACGTGCCATATACGAAATGCTGTTTCGAAAGGTCATAACAATAATAAGATTCCAGTACAAGTCTGCGGTTATTATTCACCTTATCTTGTGATGCAGGTGTTTTATTCTTTTTTCCCAGTTTGTTGATTTGATAAACTAATCCGCCATGCATACTTCATACACATTCTGGCATCTTTCGTTTCAAAGCTGAACACAGCGCTGTTCGCAGTTACTACAACCTCACAAAACTATTATACTTTTACCTCGTCGTTTATGCAGTAGTGTTCTATGTTAAAAATCAAAGACAGATTCTACGATCGACGTGTCGCAAGCCTAATGACATCAATAAAGGGAACACCATAACTACTCGTGTAGATCAGTAGAAATGTGTAATTTAGTGGGCGACGCAGTCCCGTATGTGGACTTAGACTTGAAACACAATTCAAGCACACTGCTAAAATTAAATCCCAGGAAATTTTTGCATGAGTTGTTTTAGTGCTTGAATAATTACACAAGAGTGGTAATTCGTGATGTTGAACAAAATTGCGCAGGCGTGTGAGCCGAGAATCGTTCGGTTTCCAGTGTAGGTTAATTAATGTTAGTTAAGAAGAAATGCCTGCATCCTAAACGAGTGGTTTTATGGAAGGCAAACCATTATTTGTCAATTTATGTCACATTTTATACTCGTCATGATGTTTATTGGAAAGATCCCATCAGAAGTATAGTTTTTCTGTTTCTATCCAGCTATTCAAAGAACCGCACTGGTTTCTCCCATTAACATTATGTGAATATAGAAAACACCGTAAAACTCAGCCAGCAAATTTTCAGTTTCTCATGCTTGTACACATATTTGTGCATGTAGCTCGCATGATATACGGGCTTTGAACATCAGTGGCTCTAAAAAACGGTGTTAAATACCTAAACGCATAGTAGGAAGGTTGGCCCAGTAGCTCAGTTGGCAGAGCACCAGGCTGGTTATCTGGAGGTCGTGGGTTCGTGTCCCATCAGAACTATAGTTTTTCTGTGCATTTATCTCCAGCTATTCACAGGACCACATTGGCTGCCCTAATTAACATCACGTTTGTTGTCCATTTGAATATCAAAACAGATCTATTTTCCATGGCGCCATGTACAATTTCACAGGCTTAGAATTTCTATTAATAATACACACGAGATGAGGTTAGCCATAGAATATATTTCTTTTAGGTTGCGATTACAATTGGTGATAGCAGCCATATGTAACAGATACGCAATGGATCCATTCTCGATGATTGCGTGTTGGGAAATCGCTATTCGACATTAGACTATCGTGTCGTTTAGCATGTAGTATTGTAGGTAAACGCATGCGTGGATTTAGCTAAGCTGCGGTTTATCCTAAACCTAATCATGCAATAGATTAAACATCAGCGTTACCGTGCAAACGGAAAATAAGATATAAAGAAGGATGCCATGTTAACGTTGATCACTTCTTCGAGAACAGCTTTTGCGCTGCAAACAATCTTCCACACAAAAAAGATCAAACTAATTACGTCAACTAAATGGGTATTATGCGGCGACGCTTTTCTTCAGCTTGTGATTAGGTACTTGCGTCCAAGAATCGATTGAAAGTAATTGATGATCATTATTGTATTCGATATTCAAAGAATGAATCTTCACCCTGTCACCATATGCATGATATAGGAGATTGAGAGGGGTTGAGAGCGAAAAGATTCTTTTTTTTGACTTGTACTTGGTCTCAACATTGAAAGGGTGACATCTCTTCTCTCCTGTTTTACTCAACTAAAGCACTCGGCAAGTGACGTTTATTCCACAAGGTATTCGGAAAACTTCTTTAGCCAGTTGGTCAACTAGATTCACTCTCACTGAAACATTAATGTATGAATCAGACGAGATGATGTTTAACGCGGAAGTTGTAAGAATGCTGTGAGAATAGAAGGCGGACACCGGGGAAAAGCATACCTCGTTATCGCCGCGAGAGTGGTCATTGCAACAGTTGTTACTACTGCAGCGGTGACCAGTAGAGTACGGTTCACTGCAATAGTCCTACTACCGAGTGGTCAGCGAAATCAGTCTACCTGTAACAACGAAGCTGGATGACAAGTTGGCGCCAGTGGTGCAGTGGTTAGAAGCGCTGCCCTTCATGCGAGAGGTTGCGAGTTCGAACCGGCACAAACCAGGGATTTTTCCCGCGCCTTCCATGATAGGAAATGAGCAAGATTTTCGTGCTTGAATATTGTGAAAGATACGTCATGAAATGGTTTATTATAAAAATATATTAGGGATGTAACAGGGCAATGTTGTACGTGCGACTGACATTTAATTA
>WURV02180520.1:0-13326 GCA_011762755.2 Epimenia babai
ATAGGGAAAAAGTTAATCCCCATTACATCCATTTATTCACAGGGTGTAGGGTGTAGAAATTTACTAATATTAACATATATTAGTGTTAATATGCGTGAGACATTACACACTTTTAGGCTACAAATTGTGAAGCTTATGTAACATGCAGGCTCACAACAGTAGGCCTACCATGACTGGAGATGATAAATGTTGTCAAAATGTCAGTTTGCATTCTCCCAAATCAATTTTCCTCTATACATAAACAGCTCAACTCAGTTCGTTATTCTCATACCATATTCATTCGAGAGTGTGTATAAACGATTTTGACTCGCAGAAAAACATCGTTGGAACAAAGATTGCGAATTACAGGAATAAAGGACACTGGCACGTCTAACCCTGCCATCAGTCGTGGGTTGGGCTATGATCGCCGTGTTATTGATAGACTAATCACTAAGTATAGAGACACCGGCGACATAAAAGATCGTGCAGGGGTCTGGGGGACGTTGCGACCCATGTGGCGGAGACACGGTCAAATCTCTACGAGAACTGTACGCAATCGGTTGTGGAATCTCGGTTATCGTACCACATGACCAGGACGGGAAATTCAACTAAATCGGCTTCACAAACGGGCTAGGAGGGAGTGGTGTATGCAGCCGCAACACTGGACCTGCAGTCATGGACAAGGGTTTATTCCTCAGTCGCCTTCTTCTGCGTACAAACCACCGTAGAATTCGAGTTCGGAGGCAACGTGGAGCAGCTTTTGCACAAAAGAACATCGGCGAAGAGGTCCCATTTGGCGAAGGGTTCATAATGATCTAGGGTTGCTTGTTTTAGGACTATAACTCAGACGTTCAGACGATTCGAGGTACACTGGCTGGCCAAAAATACCGTAATGAAATCATCGAAAACATAGTTTTGCAAGACCCCCCCCCCACACACATGTCGTGCAAACGGGTTTAAAACACGTTATTATCATGCGTGTAGCTGTCGTAAAGTCGGGTGAATTTTAACAATGACTGTTGATAAATGACGGTATGTATGACGCCCGAAAATATTTTTGGCGAAAACGACCTCTTTTGATTAACTATATTGTCAGGTACGATGTCTTGTCGTGTTTGGTGTCTCTAGTTGTGTCGTGTCAATTCTTATTATATTAATTAAATGGGCAATTTTGAGATGTAAGTAAATGGTTTCATGGGTAACTTTCGCCAAGATAGAGCTCAGAGCCGTTGGAAGATATGACGCGGAAAAATATTTGAAATACGGTACTCATAATAACTCTGATGCCTGTTATCGTAGGTAAAACATGCAGTCTGCTTTATAACGTTTGTATTGTGGGATGTGGCGAAGGCGTAGAGTGAAATAAAGGGAAATTTCAAGCTCATTCACTATTTGATGAATCAATTTGGCTAGTTTCACGAAGTCTTTGTTGTACGTACTCTAGAGTTATTTACTGAACTTTTGCATATTCGGTCTTAAATTGAAGTAAATCACACATTTGGTCTAGAAGTGTAGTACGGTTAAATGTATTTGTATCCAAGATAAAGATGATTCGTCCGCGCGAGATGAGTCGGATGATACCAAAATAAAGAAAAAGACAACAAAGACTCCGCAGACTCCAGGTTAAGTAACAAATACTTTACTATGCGCGATACCATATTGGCACTGATACAGTTTTATGAACGGAGAAAGTATATTATCGGCGCTGATACTATAATATCGACGGTGTAGCTTTATTAACGTCTGATACCATATTATCCGCAATGACACTATATTATTGACGTGATATTACATTATTAGCGGTTGCGGTTGTATTATCGGCGCTGATACTATAATATCGACTGTGTTGCTACTTTGTCGACTTATACTTTCTTATCAGTGTCGATACTGTCTTATTGACAGTGATGAGACATTATTCGCGCCGATGCTCTATCGGTAATACAGTATTATTGACGGTGGCTAATTTTCAGAAGAAACTTCGAAATACATGACCCGCACCAAAGTCACTGCTCGGTCAACTAAACTGACCCGCACGACAATGCACTCGCTAACGACAACCAGGCCGCCGAACAACGGGACATCGAAAATCAAAACAGAAACCCCACAGACTGGACAGACAGGCTCGAGCAAAAGATGGTCGACAGGTGAACGGAATTCAGATATAAGAATCCGAAAAAATTGCGTTTTATTGCTCAAGATCTTGTACACTTTTACGCCTTTCTCAGGATATATAAATAAAATATTATTATTATCGAAATTGCCGTTTATAAATGCGAAGGAAATATTAAAAAATGACTATTAGCATCTCGTGGACTCGGTGATCTCGATTTAAATGGCATGTCAGCAAATCAGTTTTATAGTCAACACGTACCTTTGTCAACTGTGATCTTAGTTAATTTCTACGTATGAAAAATTCAGACCAGAAATATGAGATGCATATTATGGATTTATCCAACCGGCGTTTTTTGTCGTTTATTAATTCACCTGGCTGTCCATTGAAAGTGGTGCGAATTTGTTCACCAAATATTGCCGGTACATATTGAATATAATCCGTGTGACCATCTATAGGTAGTGCTGCAATTACACGCAAATCAACACGGATTTCATCAAATAGAAATAACAACACGAGTTCTCCAAACGTCATTGATCGCACCACCAAAGCGACGCAGGAAATTGCGAAACCTCTTTCCGGTTTGAAATACTCTGATATTCTATTTTCTAACGGTATCTGACCTGTTATCGACTGATCTTTACGATCTGAGGATAATTACTAAGGATTTTACAATTGTGCTTTACTCGGAATTATATACGCTATTATTCCTATCATTACTAAAAATTCAGTCGGCCTCTGCGTCGTTAACGGGAGGTAAAGATTAGCTTCACATATGTCGTGACTCATTGTATTATACAATATATATCCCAATGACTATAACACTGGTTTTATATAAAACCCCTGAAATATCGACGTTCACAGAGAAAATATCAAAATTATATATGCTTTCTATGACTGCAGATGATTTCGTTGATATTTTCTGTCAACATTCTAACCATTATATACACGATCAAAATTTTCATACTTGTAGATCCATTTATTAAATCTGATTGGGAGAATTTTTGTGCGTCAAAATTCGTCGCAACCTCGTTCCATTCTTGCACATGCTTATTGACACCATTGTCGCCAGACACACGAAATTTGTTATAAAATGAGGCCTAATTTAACGACCGTCTTGATCTGAAGAATAGAATGAATTTTACATTATGAGCCTGATTAAACGACCTTCTTGATCTAAAGAATTGGGTGACTTTGACAGGTTTCTTTAACATTTCCACCCATGCAGCAGACACACACAGAGAGAGAGAGAGAGGGAGGGAGGGAGGGAGGGAGGGAGGGAGGGAGAGACACTTGCAACGCTCGAATATCGATGTGTAAAAAGTTATGATATAGAAGCTCTCGTGCTAAAACCTAATCGCTTCAACATGGACTGGCGTCGGCTTCGCGCATCGGGTGTGAACTTTTAATCAGTCGTGAAAAACCGTGACATCCACCGACGGCAGACCAAGTTCGCTCTGCAGGATATTCTTAACTCGTCATCTCATAACAGTTAAACGTCCGTCAGCCATCATCTTGTGGGGAACCTGTTTTGTTGTTCTGTGTTATTTAGTCGGCGCATCTGACAATGGGTACTGCAGTATTACTCCGTAACGTCGTAAACATGTCAGGATCGTGCCAGTCGTGGGGGACGAAGCTTATCAAAAATAGTCAATTACACGCCACTGAAAAATCTTATCCGTATCCACGAGATTTCTCTAGAATGTTACTCCAATTTACGAGATCTCTTTCTGAATATTCATGAGATAATAATGAACTCGACCTGGTGGAGGGCTTAACCAGTAAGTGTCGACTTTAATTCTTTTTGTGTGATTCCCCTCAGTGAGACCACAAACTTAATTACAAAACATGGAGAAATTAATTTTGAAGTATTCAAATGAATACTCATTCACCCGATGAAACATTCCTTGTGTCTGCGAAAGCTCTTGTTTCAATAAACTTTTGCTAGTCTCATAAGGTGCTATGTAGTCTTTTCCTTGTTCTTTACGTTTGTAAATAATTATAACATGGCATTCTGCTACGAATAATTGCTATTTCAAGGAACATCGCTATAGGTGGAGTCTAAGTACAAGGAATAAGACTTGGATGAATTTCTTTTATATTCACATTGTTCCTATTCAAAGTTCTGATATTTAAAGACATATAATATGATTATTATTAACAGGCGCTACAGAAGGAGGGGTAGCTGCTGGCGTGGTAGGTGCTGCCGTACTCACCGTGGTCATTGTTGCTCTATGTCTTAAAAGGTCTGTGTCGTATTGACATACGTCGTAGGCCACATTTTCCCCCGTCTTTAGTATTTTTCCAATTTGATGCATTCCTTCAATGTCTTATGCTATGTAGGGTAATAATTTATTTATGAAGTATCAATGTCACACGAAGGGTACATAATTATCGCCTTTTCTTGGGGTATAATACTCTAGAATTACTAATATAATTTTAGCAACAATAAACAAGAGGTTGAAAGTTTGAAATTTTACTTCACCCGTCACATTACTTACAGTATTTAGTCTACTGTAGTGCAACTTGATGTCAATGGGTGGTTCTTGGAATAAATGGGGGATGGGGGATGAACAGAACAAGCTATACCTCTGATGGGTTATATAATTATCACATCATGTCATGATTATTATTGTCTTCACTGGATACGCATTTTTTAGACGCAGGAATAGAACGAAGAGGTCAAATCACGGTCAATTCAGTTCACAAAACGAGGACTCGGTAAATGTAACGTCATCGTCATCGCCACAAGCGAGATCACATAAGAGAGACAACTGCAAACACAAGGATGTTCGTGGCAGGAAGAGGAAAGCGGCGTTTAAATATCACAAGAGAGCTACTGGCGGTACAGTTGAACCGACTGTGTATAGCTTAGCTGTTGAGATCGAGCGTGAATATAAAGGTATTTTGAACAAAATGGCACGCATTAACTTCGATCCACAAATAACCAACGAGAAGAGAGATGATGAAATACTGAATGACAGAGAGAGTGGAAGTCGCGTGACCGCGTGTAGCCAATATAGTCACGCTCATGTACCGCCAGCCATATCGCCGAAGCCGAAAGTCTCTATCTCGGACGTTCAAATTTTTTTTGAGGGCGATGGAGGTAGGAAAAGAACACCGATGAAAGATTCGTGTGGTGACACGAACACAAAAAGGCAGGAGGATGCGCATAAAACGGATAAAGAGCTAAAATTGGTTTGTAGCTCTTCCAATGGAGACACGTACTCCAAACTTGGAAAGAATGACAGGAGCGAGGGAGACAATAATGTGTACGACCACAGCAATGGACAGGTGTACGACCGTTCGGTGTCAATAACCGCGAAAACACCTGCCAAATTGGACACGTATGCGTCGACGTACGTGGATGGCCGTGACGTCACGAAGACTGGTGACAATTCGAGTGATTTGTACGATGTCACCTACAACAAAGAAGCAGTCGGAAACGTTAAAGGCGAATGTACGGGAACGATAAGAGACGATGTTGATACGGAAGAGAAATGTTTTTATAATAAATTATGGGCGAATCATACAGAGAATGGGGACGGTAATGTGTACGACCATAGTGATGGGCATTTGTACGACCGTTCCATATCAGTAAACGCGAAACCACCTCCCAAATCGGACACGTATGCGTCGACGTACGTCGCTGGTCGTGACGTGACAAACACCGGTGAAAATATAGATGATTCCTACGATGCCACCTTCAGCAACAAAAAAGTAGGAACGGTTACAAGCGAATGTACCGGAACGGTAAGAGACGATGCTCGAACCGAAGATAAATGTTTATATAATCAATTATGGGCGAATCATACACACAGTGAGGGGGGTAATGTGTACGACCATAGTGATGGGCATTTATACGACCGTTCGATGTCGGTAACTACAAAACCATCCCCAAAAGCGGACACGTACTCATCGACCTACGTCGGTGCAGACAATCTCCACAACGGCTGGACGGATGACCTGTATGACAATGCGTACAGTAAAAAAAGAACATGTGATGAATAATAATGAGTCTAAGGAAAATAACTGACAATCTGTTGGCGCTCGCGTCGTGTGTACAACCATCGCAGTCCCGTGTTGATGATTGGGTGACGTTAACCAAAAACATTCACGTTGGTTAGGTTTTCAATTTGTTGGATGGTTAGTTAGTTACTTATCAGTAGGTTGATTACGACAGTAATTATTGTGTACGGTATACTTTACCAAAGCTAGACTACGTGGTCAACACGACAAACGGATAGGCTTAATTTATATTAATATGATAGTGTAAGATACCTTACACTGGGCAGATACTAACTGTCGACCTTCGTTCATTTACCCACCTGCTTCCGAACGTTAACAGACAGCTTACGTCGTACATTCCGCTAAGTAAGTGACAGTTGATTTGACGAGATGAGGCGAGTCAGCACCATTAAGAGCATCCGAGAGCATTCGTTCGAGAGAAAATCCTAAACACAGCAACGTTTAAGGAGAGATGCCTCGACATAACCACACAGCAAGGGCGACCTTGACCCCGGAGACGAGGATAGTGAGTTAATGGAATCATGTACTAAAAGAAAACATTATCTCATAACGTGTTTCTGTTAACGGATGCAAATTATCTTATTCATGGTATATTAGTAGAATACGAGCTAAATGTTTCAAATACACATAAACCACATAAATATTATCTAGTTGCTATGTCTTTCAACATATCTACAGGCTGCACTCGAACCGAGTCCAACCCCATGCCAGGCGGGGACGTGCCCCATTGAGCTGTAGAGACGCGACTATTGCGTGTTTCGGAATGGTTATGAAGGTACAATAACAGTGCTCTACGACTTTGGACAATTCCTGATAGAAGACTATTTCAGTCTTAAGCAAAATGATTAGGTTCATTCGAATATTTAAAATACGCTACTCATAATAACTCTGATGCCTGTTATCGTAGGTAAAACATGCAGTCTGCTTAATAACGTTTGTATGGTAGGATGTTTAAGTTTTAAGCGTAAGAAAGCAATAGCCGGCGGCGGCTCTGAAGTCGTAGACTTGAAATAATTCCATCAAATTCTGGAAATCCATTAAGCCATCACGTAACTCCTGCAGTTTTTTGTTCTGTCATTCTTTCATAACGACCTAGAAACACGCAAAAATCTGGTCTCTGTAGCTCAGTGGGGAATGCCCACGCCTAGCACTGGTTCGGACACGGTTCGAGTGCATGACTTTAACTTTTTAAAATGAACTGTGATGTTTTGTTTAATATATTGCATAGATTCCTTTTATATAATGTGTATTTGGCTATTTTGGTATTGACACAGTAGTTTTGCCGCGCACAATTCGTAGTCGTACACAATGCTACTGCAAATGCGCCATTAATAGTAAAAATTACCTAAATCAAAACGACAGATATTTATCTACTGTATTCGACACTTGCATTAGAGTGGCGGAATCTCATTGAATCGTATGAACCTTAGTCTTCTATCAGGAATTTTCCAAAGTCGTGGCCTCGTAATAATTGCATCAATTTCTGGACTTCCACTAAGTGCGCGATTCGCCATCGCTTGACTTCGCTCTCTTATTGTCCTTTCATAACCTAAACGCGCAAGAATTGTGTCTCGATAGCTCAGTGGGGAACGTCCCCGCCTCCTATTGTCTTGGACTCGGTTTGAGAGCAGCCTGACTTATATTTATTGGATATTATATTCATTAAATATTACATTTATTAGATGTTATATATATTAAATATTATATTTATTAAATATATTTATTGAGTATATTAAAGGATGCGATTTCGTCACTCCAATGCAAGTATCGAATGCAGTAGACAAGTGTCTGGTTTTTTCTATTTCATTAATTTTGCTATTAATAGCTCATTTGCCCTACCATTGTAGGGCAAATGCGTCATTAGTAGCAAAATTGCAATACGAATTGAGCATGGCGAAAGGTTTCTAAAAGAAAATAAGGTTTTTAAAAGGCAGGATGCGCTCGAACCGCGTCCGGCGCAATGCTAGGAGGGGGCGTTCCCCATTGAGCTATAGAAACAGGATTGTTGTATGTTTCGAAGTGGTTGTGAAAGAACAATAAGACTGCGGAGTCACATGATGGCGGATCGTGCGCTTAATGGACTGTCGTATATCTTCTCATTCCGCATAAAAAGATCCGATTTAGTGCGATTTCGTAACTCTAATGCAAGCATCGAAAACAGTGGATGAGTGTCTGCCATTTCCATTTCACTAATTTTGCTATTAATGGCCTCTTTGCCCTACCATTGTGTATGACTACTAATTGTGGATGGCGAACCTCCTGTGACAGTACCAAAGGGGTCAAATATACGTATATAAAAGGAATCTCTGTACTCTATTTTTAAAAACCGTTCATTTGGCGTAAAACAGTAATATGAATTGATTTGAAAATAATTAATGATAATGTGGCTGATATTTTCGTCATGAGTAAGCTTTGGAAAGCTTCTTTAGCATGCTGATAATGAATACAGCTTTTTTAAAGTCATCTGTAATGAATACAACTTTTTTAATGTCATCTGTATGCCTCAGCATATTTTTACATGATGCAGGTATTCAGACTAGTGGAAGAATGCAAATTGGTCAGCATAATGAAGACAGTGTTCAGACTATGTACCCAAACCCATATCAAAAGATTGCTCTGTAACGATATTAACACTATGTCATGTCATGACCGTGAGGCTTATAGTCAATGTTTGTTGGGAGGGTTTTTCCCAATGAGTTTTTATAATGCGATGACAGGAGATTGAGGATAGAATACGCATTATATCTGTACCCGCAAGAGCATGACAGTTTAAAATACTGGATATTTGTCAGTTTTTTTTTAGTTCTTTGGGTAATATTATTAAAAACATGGACCCGAAGGTCGCTGAACGCACACGTGCAAAAATATTTATTAATTTCTGGAATCATTAAGCGAGAGAAGAAAATAGTTTGAATTTTTACGTGCTTGTATAACATTGTCTTAAAGGCGCTAAGATGGGTAGGTAACGCTGTATTTGCTGACCCTGTCGCGGGACAAGATGTGAGAAGTGAAGCGTTCTATTTGTGGATAGTATGGGTGCAGCCTGAATGGTACGGGCTCATTGACTAGGTTATTATGTTATTTTCTATGTGATTTACCTATTCGTCTGCGGATTATCATTTTTCCGGCAATCCTCGTCGGAAAAAATGGGGAAATGGCCTAATAAATGTTCTTATTAAGTCCTGGTTTTTCAACTTATTTTGTATTTTTTCTGGATAGTAGGAACACGTGTGAGCCGAAATAATTCATAAATTTGTGGTAGTAGTGGTATATATTAAGAAAATATTGTAAAAATTAATATCCCAATGAATCCTATGCCCGCTCATTAACAAAACCGCTGACTAACGCACGGGCCGCTAGTGGTAGAGCAGAATTTTAAATATCATTAAAATAATCTGGATGAAACCTCGACCTACAACTAAATTCGATAAGCCATCTCCTATAGAGGAGTGGTCAGATATAATTGATATATTAAATACACTTTGGCTGTATAAAAGGATTTTCAAAAAGCATTTGGCAGCGTCCCGCATAAGATATTATTAACAAAGCTAGAGGCATATGGTATTTAGGGTAATTAACACAGATATAAATCTGTACTCGATTAGCGATTAACTCGTTTAAGAATGCTTTGAACATTGGCAAAAACAACCAAATTAAGTAAGAAATTGAGTACACAGCAGCCGACCAAATACGCAAGAACTCTTTCTGAGTATGATGCACAGACAATACACAGCTTCAAGAGTCCATTATACATAAATTTAATGTAGAAAAAAGTTATAGAATTACGGAGATAATCGCAAAATTGTCAATATTTTAGAGAATAAAGGTTGAAGTCAATATTTATGTTTCCTTTTGCATATCACAGGCTGGATTCTTTCTATACAAAGCGTCATACATTGAACCGAAGTCATCTCGACCAAAGATCTATTACTCAACTAGGTGGCTAGCAACTATGTAAATGAATTATAATAATGGACGTTTCGTACTCGTTCAATCTCGACAGATGTGTACATGAATTGACAAGATTCGATTGTGAAATTACGATTTGTTATTGTTATTTTGAAGCTTAGAATCATACGCAACACATACTATTATTGTTAGTGCCATTATCTAAGCTAACTATTGGATTTATAGAAATAATTTGACTTTTGATACAATAAGATATTACAAACCAAACCGTTATACGTGAGAGAGATGCACAAAAACCTTTCCTTCTGGTGGAACCTTTGCTAGCTTCACAGAAGGTAAATGTTTTATTCTGTGCATTTCTCTCCAGTTACTTAGACTTAGAGATCCACAATGGTTAACGTAACCTTTCCAGGGCTAGAGACGATTTAGAAAGCTCAAGACATTGTTAATGGGCATAGATCAAGTGTCCATGGGTCGATATGTCTATAATTCAAGATTCACGATTTCAAGGTCTCTGACCTTTTTAGCGAGATTGTGTATCAAAGAGAACATTGTATTGGCTGACATATCGAGAACCTGGTATAATCAGCCATTCAAGATCGGCCTTATAAAAATGGTGACAGGCTGATACTAACAATGTTTTCAGTGAGCAACTAACTCGGCTAGTTTTTGGACTCGACGTTTTGACAATTGCTAATTGTAGTAATAAATATTTTTACGCGTTTTGTTCGTATTTTAGGTCTTCCAGGCAAAACATCGTAATTTTATTTACATCAGGTGAGGTTATTATCCCGTTTTTGCGCAGTTATAATGATAGGCTTAGTGGCCTGATATATTAAAACAGCGAAGGTTTTCAGAAGAGCATCAGAGCTAACATCTAGACTAGTTTTACTTTTAGGCTTTGACATTCAAGTCTAAAACTCAAAAATATTAAAACTGGATAATTGCTTGAGACTTTTGCCGACTTTTGTTAAATAAAATCACCAATTTAGAGATAATAGTGACGCACTGTCACTGACAGCATAGCTATCTGCCATTCTCTTCAAAACACAGTTAAATTTACTTATATTAATCATCTTTCTAGCTTAAATCTTAATATGACGTGAAAGAAATTAGGCGCAGTGAACTAGTGCGATCCGCCCGCCGATATACCTCCAGGACACCAGTGCATATCTAACGCAATCGCTAACCTTTATCCTCACCCAAATTGCACTAGTTCACTGCGACAGAAATTATCCAAAAATAATAGCTTGAAAAATGTTCTAATTTGAACATCTCAAATTCTCTTTCAAAGCAAATCATCAAGCCACTATTGGTGATTTTCCCTCCTCTCATAATCTGCTTGTTACCTATGGAATATGTTGGATTCGCTGAAATCATTCATTGTCATTATCAACTGCATTCATTCATACATGCATTTTGAAGTCTTGTCAGTTTTTCGCCACTCATTCTACGCCTAACTTAATGTGTTTTTTTTTTATTCGGCCGCATACAGGAAACCCATGTTGATGAGATATATATCCTTGTACTTTCTGTCTCCTTTATTTTTTGACAAGAGACATTCCCATATTCTTATGGAATCTCAATGCTGCTTTTGACATCTTCGACCATTTCCTTTTTATAGGTTTGAATAATTACTTGGTATTTGTAACACCGTCCTGAAATGGTCAGTTATTTGTGAGAGATGTTCTCTATTCTGGTAGAATCATTTAAAAATGAATCTCATACTGTCTATTATGGTATTCTTCAGGAATTCGTGTTAGGCCCCACACTCGAACTGCTTATACTTCTACTCTGGCTGATGTTATTATAAATCATTTTCTAAATTTTTATTTGTTTACCGATCCATTCAATGATAGGAGCTTCTTAGTCGGAATGTTCTAGAACTGTGAAAGATATTTCGTTATGGATGACGCAAAACAAACTTCATTTTAATCCAGATGACTATTCCGAATTTACTATTTTGTTTCTGAATTCAGACGAAATGCAATTTTAAAAATGAAGTAAAGCTTGAAGACAATGATCTACCAATCAATATACGTATCTCTAAGAAATCTCAATGTATAAATGTTCAATGATGAATAACTCTCTGAAATTATCTAATATAGCTACGAGGGTCATTTCATAGGCCGACCAAGATACCCTTCAACAATGGAATTATTGGTAGTCAATTTCAATATAGTTCCCTTTAAGATTCACACATACTCCATTGATGTTGGAGAGCTTGTAGAAGCGAACTGTAGAAGCCTTCGTCTTACTCATTGGAAATTGCTCTACGGCACATCTGACATTATCCATTCAATATATTTAAGAGTGACTTTTTTAGAAGCGGGAATATAACAGTCTGAGGTAACCAAATCAGGTGAATAGGGGGGGGGGTGTCAATCAGGTGATTGCACACTGTGCAGCGCAACCATTGCAACAATCAACTTGTGGAGTAAGGCATTGTCACGATATTACGAGATCCTTTTGTCAATATTCCTCGGCATTTTATCTTAATGGCTTCACGCAGCTTACTCATGCTAATAATACCCTCGGCATTCCAGAATACTGATGCCATCACTTTGCCAGTAGCAGAGACCATTTGAGCCTTCTTAGGAAGGGGGCAAGAAGGTAGCTTTCCCCTGCATTGACTGGCATTTGGTCTCTAGCTCAAAGTAGTGGACCCAACACTCATGCTGAGTTACAAAATGTGACCCAGCAATCATCCTCGGTACAAAACGATTCCTGAAGTTTTCTGGATCTCCTTCAAAAAGCTCCAAGTTCTTTCGTAACATCTCTGGTGTCTGGTGAGGTTCTGTTCGGTCCATTCTGTCAATTTTGATTTGAAGCAGCAGTACGTACGAGGTAAAAGTGCAAAAATGATTAATAAATGCGGGTATACTGGAAACAGTTGTACAGTTAGTCACCACAATGACTCACCCCGTTATATGAAAAGTTTCTTCTGTCTTGCTTGGATCATTCTTGGTGAGCCTAGGAACTTATTAGCCTACCCTCATACGTTGTTTTGTTTCACGTGCAATTTCATTTGCCAGGGTCGTGAAATGCAAGATGAATCAAAACCAAAATCATCAATTCCACAACAACCATTTTAACCACTACACGAAGGGCAAGTCAGAGGTAACAGCTTATAGTACGTATAGTGTAAATGTCTCCCATACTCTCAGAGATAACAGCTTATAGTACGTATAGTGTAAATGTCTCCCCCCATACTCTCAGAGGTAACAGCTTATAGTACGTATAGTGTAAATGTCTCCCCCCATACTCTCAGAGGTAACAGCTTATAGTACGTATAGTGT
>WURV02180531.1:0-29817 GCA_011762755.2 Epimenia babai
GATGCGAGTTCTAACTGTACTGCGATTCGGTAATGTACTGTGCTTCTGTTCATCTAATACTATTCTAATGTGGTGGTAACCATCGTTGACTAAACGAAACTAATCCATGTATTTCTGCACTTAGTTATATCATTTCATCTATTGTGAGCACACTGTCGCGTGACATTTATCATCCATTCACTAAACAAATTATTCCGTTACCCTTTTGTACGTACAACGCTATTAACCAATTCGCACTCACGTCTTTGCGTATGATTCGCCAACAAATTCCGATATCTTTATCGTATTCGATACACGCCTGCATGTTTCTATAGACAAATTGATAGACTATATTTACATCTGCCTCATGTACCGCTGGGTAGAACTACGAAGAAACAGAGGATGGTCATAGGATACTTTTTATTCCATCCCTTCATGTCAGATGTAAATGCAGACAATGTAATTTATATTCCATTAATCTTAAACCCGGGGGTAATCATAAAATAGGCATCAACTAGAAATTATAAGATTTATTCGCATTTGAATGATGCGCATTAAATGCTGTATATCCTAGCGTTTTGGCACATCTTAAAGCACTCTCATATGTAATATTATCTCCTCAGACTTCGAAAATAGTAAACCCCAGGAACGTACGATAAGCTATTTATATAGGTACAGTATAACGGCGGCTATTTATATCTTATAAATATCGATGAAAGGTCACCGGAGAGACGTATCAGTCACTTATCGCCGACTGAATTCGTGGGGACCGCAATACTATACCATAGCCGATTCCGCCGTCTGTCTGAGAAGCTGGGATGTATCAGATAGCTAAGGAAGAGATAGCATCGGTTATAGCTTATCGGGCATAGGGAACATTCGAAAACATGAGCTATGCGAAGAAGAGTCTACGAATCAAAACCAGACGCTGTTGAAAGGAGTGTTTCGTGTTTATATATTGTGCAACATTGCAATTCTAATTTCAGATAAAAGTTGGTTACGCAGATAGTGAATGTAAGAACTTACTTCATGTGTGTTAAAAACAACGAAAACATTTCGTCGCCCAACATATCTGCTTAGCTTTCTTATACTAGATTCGGCCGCTCGAATTTCAATCGTTCAGAGTTGTCGGTCGATAGAGATACTATTGCAAGAACATGGTAGCCTTGACGTCATCCATATCGTTTCCCATATCGGTCTGTCCCATGATGGCATTTCCCTATCTTCTTACTATAACATTCTTAATTTTACGGTCTGCCTCCCTTGTAAGGCCACAGTCTACACCGCTCGCGGTCGCTCTTATTTTCCAGCCTACCCTCAATTCCTTTGTCTTTACTTCCTTCTTTCGATATGGTCATAAACTAAAGTTAATATAGCTGGGTCAGAATACGACTGTGTATTTATACAATATGTGTTTATGCGTTTGATTATGTGCATTTTTTCGCAACAAATAATGTTACTCCATCGAGACTATGATATAGTGAAATAAAACTCTTGACACGAACATTTGTGCATTTTGTCGGTTACCCGGCGTTATTAGTGCTTGTTTGACATCCCGTCAGCGGAAATTATTGATTTTGTGTGAGACGTTTGAACAAAAGACGAATAAGGGGCAATATTCTTTCATCGTGAAACTGCAGTTTAGCATTGAAATCGAGGGTGAAGAAAGAAGACTTCCTTGTGCAAGGTCCTAGCGTCATTGGCTGGCGTTGGTTGCGCTATAAGCTGTTCGTATCCTCTGGCACAGCATTTGGCACGCTCTCCCTCTTTACCGCTTATTTTATAAAGATTGAATATCTAAGATTTTTTCACGAGAATTTGGTCGCCCTAACAACGTTTGCTAATCATTTTACAATAGACGACACTAAAGCGATTGCTTATTGTATTTTGAGTATCCTTGGCCAAATCGACTGAACGTTGTGTGAAAACAAAAAGAACTTTGTCAATAACTTCTCGCGAGTTCAAGAGATATAGGTGTTAGAAGCAAAGTCTCAAATATCATTTTATGCTCTTAAGCTATTAGGCCTGAACGCTTTCGATTCCTTACGGTATTAAAATCATTCAGCAACGCGGAAAAGCGGTACTTCTTGTGGTTTTTTATTGGATGCGGTTGTATATGTATTGACTCCGAACAATGCGGAATGAGTTGCCAAAGGCGAGCCAATCGCGGGTTTTTCGTCGATATTTTAATGGAAAATCGCATGTTGGCTCACGGGCAAAAATATTCCATTTACTTTTATCGTAAATGTTTTCGTCTCAGTTGAAGCATTGAAAGATAAGTACTTTGTGGGTGCTCCGGGTAATATTAACGTTGCTTGCGATATTAGAAAACACCTCATACAAGCCGCGCAATTTCATACTTTAACCTGTAACCTTCCCCTCTCCTTCCAATGTATATATGTGTGTTATCTTTTAATGTAGCAAATGTAGCAACTCCTTACGTAATGTAGCTAATATAACGAGTCCACACATTAACTATGTTTACACACATCGCCAGATAACCTTCAATAAACATTCCGATCATTTCACCACACAATTTTGAATATACACGCAATGTCTATTAAGGCTAATGGATTTTTCTTCATAATAACCCCTGGAAAATGCACATACATAATTGTGCTGTCACATTGTTTTTTATTTTTATACTTCATCACTTTACCAATTACGTTATCGCTGTCGGTCTATCGTTTTAGACAGATATTCTATCACGGCGGACACCTTTTGCTTTTTTTCAGTGTACGTCATTCTCGGCCTACAGCATGCCTTAATTCCTTTCCTATGGTCTATGGAGACGATGGCGATCAACCGCGCCCACTACGCCGTGATCTCCGTAAAGGAGAAACCATACAACCCGGCCAAAGCACAAAAATACCTCCTCAGAAGTATGTATGGTCACAGAAAAGTGTTAGATTCTGTCCGATAATCATAAATTTTGGTTAATCCCTGTTCATCGCTACACAGCTGTCGCGAAATAATTCAGATAATCAACAACATACGCTAAGAATAAATGTAATTTCATAATTCGGATTCGTGTACATAACTTCCAAGAGGAAGCGCCCAAGGTTTAGATAGGAGCTACTTAACCCTCAACTTCCTACCGTCCAGCTAAGTATTTGACCCAATCATTTACATAGCTTTACGATCCACATTCTTTTACTTAAACGCAAAAGCCTAATTTTCCGTGCATATAACAAACAGGAGATACATTTTGATAATTATTGCACTCGTTGAAAGGGTCCTGCAGAAATCTATCTAACCTATCATACAATGTGGTTAACTTTTTCACCAAACATTTGACGTCCCTAAATGTCGTATGTTACGTTAAGAAATCGTGCGTGACACTTTCAGTCCCATACGACAAAAACGTAAACCCCGGGCACATCGCGGCTTTCCGTAACGTTTTGATTCTCGCTCCCCGAGCCCCCAGTAGCCCACACTACTCTAAATTCGAGGAAAGAACTCGCGAGATGTCCGAGGGGCCCCCCTTCCGTATGCCTACCATCAGCAAAAGCATCAAAATGCCAGTGCGTAGTACCTGCATACACGCTATCTTGTATATGGATAATTCACTTTCAGATCCGTGTAGTTTCCAATTTCGTAATAATTTGACACCGTTTTAGCGATTCAGATGAAAATTCAGGTTAGAAAATGTGTTTAGTAATTCTAGTAATGGACTAAATAAATAAAGGGACTAATCTTGGCAAGGAAACCTGGCCCTAAACTGATCATATAACGGCGAACTTTCACCGTGATCTTTTAATCACGTACGAACTGTATTTTTGGTCAAGAAATAAACCGTTAATTGCTGCTTAATAACAGTTCATACGGACCGTGATGTTAGTGTATATATGTCTAGCCAAAATATTTTCTTACTCTGTCACCTGTCTTCAAGATTGCGTATCACATCGCATATCTTGCGAGGGGAATGTAACATAGCTGACATTATAGCACGCTATAATGTGATGGAGTACATGCACAATTAATAACGTTTCCAATGGAACAAGTATTAGAATTCTATATGAACTGAATCGCGTAGAAATTTAGCCGTAGTCTGAACTATGTCGGCATTGTAGTCCAAGTTTTGCATTAAAGGGGAGATTTTACACCTGTCTATAGTCGTTAAGACATTTCTCTTCCGCCAACGCCCTTATATCTCCGCGCAATCTGAATTCAGGTAGCAGAAATAGGATAAGCTAACGGTTTCTTACATAAATTTATTCACACGAATCAAAACGTAAGGTATGGTAACTTCCAGTTACTGAGGCCTCAAACAAAATAGCCGCTGAGAGGGACGCTGGTGAGCTTCGCTGAGATGCCTTAAGATACGATTAAAAGACCAGCTTAAGACCATCAAAAATATACTACTCAAAACGCAAAACTTAAGTCCCACCCATATAATATAAGATAATACACTAAAATATATGTATAATACATTATAAATACAAATGTAATTGATTTGCTGGAGCTTGGGTCTTGTTGACGAATGAAGAGAACATGATGTTTCACATGTTGACCACTCAAGGCTATAGTAAACCAAGCCCATACACGAGTACCGACATTCTATTGCACATTAGCTCAGGTAGGAAATTTGACTTGGACTGCTCACACTCAATTTCTAACATCGGAAGTAGTGCTTTCGTGGTTGTTGGCTGTACCCTATCTACCGGAATACCTCTAAGACAAAATCGTCGCCATTTGACGTCTGAAAATCTGAATAGAGGGATAGGCATGATGGGCAGGCATGTCCAAGCGATATGTGGCTCAGGAGTTGGGTGTGTCATAAATTGTCATCTCCTGTGCTTGGAATCGCTCTCAGGCTACTTGTACAGCCAACAGACGACATGGTACAGGACGCCACCGAGTTACAACCCGCGCACAGGTGTAACGCGCGAGTTCGGGATACTTCCCTGAGATTACCTAGACAACCCGTGTATATAGAGAAGTGGACACAAACAGGAGATGTAATATATAGTCGTTCAATATGCAACCTGATGAACACAGCCTTTTGTGGAATACGGCCTACTTGTGCTTGCTTAGACTATGAAAGGAAACTGCGCAGTCCGTTATAACTAATGAGTGCGTGTGTACTATGTAAATCCGGTCAAAAGTCAATCAGTCAAGGTCTATTTCGAGTTACTTCGGGCTGTCCGGCCGCTCGAGGTTAACTTCCTGCAATGTTCCGTGTTCGATCCTGGATTCTGGATTAGTTCCTGGGTTAGTCTTGAGTTACCTTCATAATTAGTCTGTTGATTAATTCTGGGTTATCTCCCGGATGAGTCGCCGGATAATTAATCTACGGGTGTGGTCTACAAAATCACACTTGCCTCGTATACACATTTCAGCCTAAAATCTAATGCATAGATACTGTGATCAACAAGAGACACGGTGAATAATGACTAGTATAGACCATCACCACCAACTCAACAATAGACATAGTATTATGGGTACATAATCAGCAGAAATTAACTCCGTGCTATCACGTGCTTAGTGCTAAACAGTTCAAGCCACTCGATACAAACATTAGATAAGCATAGGCGTGTGATAATTAGTGACATCTCATTACTTGTATAGACCACTACTAATAAAGGCCCAATACAATAATCAATACAACAATTTACGATTGGCTCCTCGGACAATAGGTCATGCATAACACTTCCCCCCAAATCTTTATAAACACTTTTCGGGTGAACTTTCCTAGGCAGTTCGCCAAAATGGACGCAAGTTAGTTGGTCTGTTCGTACTGCTACTCAATCTACCCCGCGTGAACACAGACAATAACCCGTGCTACCCTGACGTAAAAACCGTGAAGAATATTCTTGTTCGTGAAGATCACTCACCGGTCCCAAATCTACCACCGTGTAGATTTACTGCCAACGATTAACCAACCACCGCGTAGATTTACTGCCAACGATTAATCTAACACCGCCTAGATTTACTGCCAACGACTAAGTTACCACCGCGTAGATTACGACTGGTTAATCCACCACCGCATAGACTATAAATGCCCCACCGGAACTGAATTCTGAGGCCTTATAGATCCCATCAAATAAACTGTTTATTGCTCAAGCACCAAGGAAATTATGTTATGACTACCAGGAAATTATGTTATGACTACCAGCCTATCCGCTGCTTGCTTATCCCAGACAACCAATGAAAGTCTTAAAATCTTAGAACTGGGCAATCTCATTACTAAAAATAGGCATGTCAAGTTTTACTTTCATGTAGTTTTTGTCGAGTTTTACTGGTGCATAGACCTCATATTTATACCCAAACATCTCCGAACTCACAATCATGGTATTCTCACTCATTTCATGCATGGCGGCCGCTCTTAGCATAACTGAACCTACGTCTCTATAGACACCACTTTACAGCGACAGCCTCAACAACTTATTCAGCGAAGAAACTATAAACATTTTGATGAGACCAACTTTCTCAGCGACGTCGCTTCATTAAACCTATCAACCCTCACTAACACAGCTTTTTCTCTGCATGAACGTGTTGCTTATCTCGAAGACTATCACTAACCTACTGAACCATCATGCACCATACAAAAGGCTCCGGTTGCGACCATCACGTAAACCCTGGATTACTCCACCAATTCTCAAATTAATTTCACTTAAAAACCGTTTATACAAAAAGGCACGCGAAACTGATAATCCCTCACTCTTTCAACAATTTCGCGAATGTCGAAAGACTTAAATATCAACTTCGATTCAGCATACTTTGACCGGAAAATCAATAACTCAAAACCTTATCAAACTTGGGACATAATTAAAGAAATAACTAATGACTATAGGAAACCAACTAACATCACCCAACTAAGCTCCTCAACTAACCATCAGCTAACCTATCCACAAGATATAGTTAATGAACTCAATCATTTTTCAGCACCATTGGCTCTACTATAACCTCATCAATTCGTAACCTATCTGATCCTGTTAGTCAATGGAGGCTTAACTTAGATGGCTTCAAATTCGTACCTGTTACATACTCAGACGTTGACTTTGCATTAAAATCACTATCCAATAACAAAATGGGTCATAACCGAAACACCAGCTTTATTTACAAATGTATCTCTCATCTCATCATCCCACATTTAACATGTGTCACCAATGAAAATTAATTATCACAACAGGAATCTTTCCCAACCCATAGAAAACAGCACTGATTTCTCCCATACCCAAAACTACCGACCTCACCGAGCCAACAAAATTCAGGCCAATTTTATTTTTACCAAACCTATCCAAGCTTCCAGAAAAACTATTCAACCAACAAATCCGACATCACTCAGAAACAACTCACTTCTGTCAACCAAGCAATACGGATTCAGGCCCAACTATTCCACAACAGCGTTACTCTTGCAAACCACCAATAAGTGTCTCAACATCCTTAACAACACGACTGGCGACAGACACATCTGTCTCACCGCTCTTGATAAACAAAAAGCATTTGACTCCATAGACCACACGATTCTTCTACAAACATTATCAAACATTTTCAAATATCACCCGCTATCAATAAAATTAATATCATATTACCAATCAGACCGCCAACAAATTGTGAAGATCAAAAACACATTTTCCTCCTCTCAATCAATTGCATGCGGCGTCCCACAGGGGTCAGTCACTGGACCTCTCCTTTTCCTCATGTTCATAAATGACATAACCACCATAGGGAACTGCTACTTATACGCCGATGATTGCATCATTGAGCAATCTGCTGCCACACAACAGGAAACTATTGACAAGACCAACGACATCATGCCTCTATTTACTAACTGGTACCAAACAAATCTCTTAAAACTTAACGCCGATAAAACTAACACACTAATAGTCTCCAATGCAACTATGGACGCTAACACTTTAGCACCTGTCATTATCAATAATCATCCAGCACACTTAATCACCAGCCTAAAATATCACCTTGACAAATCACTAACATGGAACACCCACATCACTCACAATCCAAAATTTTCATATTAAAACACTGTTTCAACAATAACACAGCACTTAAATACTGCACTGCCCTCATCAGACCTATCCTAGAGTACGCTTCTCCCGTGCTCTACAACATGTCTCAAACCAACAACAACGCACTGGAAACAATTCAGAACCGCCGCATGAGGATTATAGCGCAGGTACCATGTTATGCCAGGTCTGCGTCACTCAGGTACCACCTCAACATACCCACCTTTCAAGCACGTCGCTTTACGCCTTCTTTCTAGAATACTATAAACTCAAACACGACCTTATCCCTAGCATTCACTGTAACCTCACCAGCCAAACTCCTTAAACCCGGTACAACCTCCGTAACCAACACATTCTCCCATTCCCCGAACCAATAAAGCAATAGGCCAAAGATCACTCTTCTATCTAGGACCATACTCCAACCAGCTTTCACCTGAGATTCAATACCTCGTTTCATGATTTCAAAAGGAAGCTAAAATTCCACCTCCTGCAAACATCAAATTTAGGATTAGATTAGCTATTTAAAAAAGGGCAACGGGCTCTTGTACATAGTAGAATATAGCCTTTATTACATCCTCGATGAATAATAATAATAATCTACGATTATCTCCCTTATCTAACACCCCCTGGTAACATCAGTGCGGAAACAAATGAACTTGCATGTGGGCACTGCGTGGCCTTTTTTAGTGATGGTAACCAGCTCACAAATCCAAGGTCTAGACACTGCTGGCTTAAGTACACGATGACTGTGACAACAGGATAGATACATCACCTCCGCTGTAAGACACCGCACGTCCACAGCTACAACCTTGCGGAGAAACCTGAGAGATGCATCAGACGTTTGTGTATCCACCCAAACCATCAGGAATACGCTCCATGAATCAGGATTGAGAGCTCGCCGACTAGCTATACTCACTCACTCCACATTACAGACAACATCGATATGACTGGTGTAGAGAACATGTCACCTACCTGGACCCAAGCCCAGTGGAGTACTGCACTCTTCACAGATAAGCCCAAGTTTTGTCTAGACTTCTTTAATGGTCGTGTTTGGGTGTGAAGAAGGCCAACTGAGCGATATTCCGATGCTACAGTTGTAGAACATGACCGATATGGCGGCGGCTCTGTCATGCTCTGGAGTGGCATCACTACCACGCGTCGTACAGACCTCCATGCCATTGAAAATGTTACGCTAACTGGTGTCCTCGACGTGTTTGTGAGGCCATTGGCTGTTGATATTGGTCCAGACTGTGCTGATGGATGATTATGCGCGTCCTCATCAAGCCATCATCGTGAATGAGTGAAAGAAATCCACAGAATCGACTGGCCAGCCCGCTCCCCTGATCTCAATTCCATTGGGTATGCTTGGAATATGCTGCAGGCTACCATCTCTGCCCGCAATGATCAACCTCGCACGCTGCAACAGCTCAGGCACGCACTATTGGACTCACGAACCTACGTCACCTAGTCGAAAGCAAACGCGGACAATGTCAAGCAGTAATTGACAGTAGACTCTACACACGCTACGAATCCATCTTTTGTAAAAAACAATGTTTCTTTGTTTATGAATTTATAAAAATGTTTTTTTTTGAAAAAAATGTCAGCTTTATTTCGAATATTTGTTAATTTTGGTCTGAATCGGTACACACACTGATGAAAGAATGAGTACCATACCTTTATTAGAGAAAATTATAATTAATTAAGATATATATATATATATATATATATATATGGGTGATCTTCAAGAAGTTTTGAGTAGTATAGTTGTCCCTAAACGTGCATTCTACATGTGGCATGCATCACGGTGTTCGCAATTTGGCACTCTTGTTTATACAATATCTCAATTGTCCCACGGAAATCTTGTTGATTGCCGATATGCCCCAGAGCAGCGAGGTTTTTTATTATGACTGATGACATTATTTCGCTGGGGTGTTAATTAAGATCTATATATTTCTCTCCGATTTTAACATCGAACCGTTAATGAAAGGGTTCCATTTGCCGAGACGAAGAGCAGCTGTGAAGCGTCTGTGGTATTGTTAATGAGGTAGTCGAGGTTGTGAAACTCCTACAGTACAGATATATTAATTTCCTCGTCTGGCAATGGTTCTTCCGCTCTCCTGTGAGTTGGCAGTAGGAATAATTAAAACCCCCATGCGATGTCTCGATGTTACTTCGACAATACCAGTCACGACCTTTATCATTTCTTCGTGCTGTTAAACCCGTGTGGACATGCATATTGTTCCAGGTGACAGTGTACGCCGCGCACCTGTACGACTCCGTGATAGTGTACGCGAGGGCGTTACACGAGACCTTACTCGAGAGGGGCAATCCAGCCAACGGCAGTCTTATCGTATCGAAAATCCGCTCGCGAACCTTCAAAAGTTAGTCGTTATAAATCCCTTCGCTATTCAATAATGACTAGGTCGAAGGCAATCAGGAATTCTGATTTGTAAACCTACAGTTAACCAATTAAACTACATCACTTCCATGTTCGTAATATCACAGGGAGACATCTCACATCGTCGCATGCCATACTACTGTGATATATAATGTAATTAGTTTTTTCTTTTCACGCATTTTAATAAGGTCACCCTTTTCACACGCGCTTCGCAACAGCAAGCCAGTAAACATGAAACAATGCTGAAAAGGCTTTAGAGAATAAAAATGTTATGAGCTGTTATTTAAAAACAAAGAGTGCCAAAAGTGATCGAACTGTCAGTAAAAATTATGCTGGTAAACGATGTTGCCGCAACAGCAAAATGAAATTTCCCGGGAACTTTTCATTTTCTTTTCAGGGAAAATAACGGTATCACGAGTTTTAGTATACTGTAGCAACAAAATAGGTGTATTTTAAAATAAAATGAAATTTTATTGATATATACTGCCCTTTTAACACATGGTTATCAAAGTCACTTAAGAAATTTACGGTTACTATGATTAACTAGAAATACAAGGAGTGCAGTTCAAAATCGAACTTGGTATACCATAAATGAGTCGAAAATAAAATAGACATATATAGTAAGATCACAGATAAAAAATAACTATAAATATAACGGCACAGATCGGATAGTGCCACAGTGGCAGACATTATACTGAAGCTGTAAAACTATGTTAGTATCACACCAAAAATACAACATAAGAAAATTACGTAGCATTGCACTGTCACTTAGCTAACCACTCTCAACTTAGCTAAAGGCAATAGAAAAAAGGAAAGTTTGGATTTAAAGGTATATAGCTCTGTACATTCTCTAATGCGTGACCGAAGAATGGGTGAAGCAACTGCAAAGGTCCGGTCACCAAAATTGACCAATCGAGAATAAGGAGTGTTAAGAGTGACTGTTTGACTCTGTCGTGTTGATCTACCCGGGTTTCGGGCCGATATTAAGGACGTGAGATACGATGGTGCAGCATTGTCCAAACATTTGAATGTCAAGAGCAGAACTTTAAAAACAATGGGCTGTTGCACAGGCAGCCAGTGTGAGGACCTAAAAATTGGTTTGATGTGTTCTCTCCGAGCTGGTCTAGAAAGGAGAGGAGCACAGCAGTTTTGTTATTTTTGTAGTCTATTATTATAAAATTTTGGCAAATTAATGTAAAGGGAATTACAATTGTCCAGTTTACTAGTGATGAGAGCGTGGATAAGCGTTTCACATAAAAAATACTCCAGAAATTTCGAGATCGAATATTTCAAAGTTAAATATAGGAGGTAGAAGGTTTTAGAAATTTGCTGAAAACCAATTTGGTTATCAAGAATGATGCCCAAATTCCTAACCGAGATAGTAGGGATGATTAGAACATCTTTGATAGTGATGGTGATATTCGGTGTGGTCTGATTACCAAAAGGAGATTGTATGAGCATTAATTCAGTTTTTGTGGGGTTAATTTTTAGTTTGTCATCTAATCATAGATTTGGTCAAGGCAAGCTGAAATACGAGGGAGGACATGTTGGAGCTCTACAGGGCCGATCCGACAATTCCAAACCTTTTCCGTAGTCTATAAGAATTCTGTGATCGCTAAGGCCGAATGATATCTAAAAGTATTGAAATGACAGATTTACCATGATCTAAAGACTGCCGAACACTATTTGAAAGGTAGAGTAATGATGTTCTTTCTTTATGCTGATTGGTGAGGCGAGAGAAGTTCATTCTCTGTCATGCGTCTCGTTAATTGGGAGCTGGCAGCTCGTTCGAGAATTTTGTATAAACAGACTAAGTCCTAAACTGGCCTGTAGCTCGTCAAAGCATTGTTGTCAAGTGGCAAAATTTTAAGTTCTAGCATGCCTATATTAACACGTAGTTTAAAATTTCATCAGCAATACGCATACAACTCAAGACGACGCAGTGATAAAAAACCACATGCTGTACGCATCCTCGATAGTTCCCCCCTCATCTTCCCGAGATGATTTTCGTAATTGTATAATACTATTCAAATCAGTGTTAATGTCGGTGATGTACTTCACTGGAGTGTGATAAACCTGATAATCAATTGTGTAAGTGCTTCTACGATTGATAAAGTAGCACTAATACCTTGTGCCTTTTCGAAATAAATATCGTTTTATCAGAATTATTAATACATCGATCGCTACTGGGATTAGTTGAGTGGCTGCAGGTAAAGCTATCGCTCCCACAGCTGTACTGGTAACTCGACGCGGAAACCTTACAGACGTCTATACTACCCTAGCGTACTCTTAGCCAGCTATAGGGGCTTCCCAAACACAGTCGTCCGTATTATGACAGTTGTAAAAGATAAAAAGTTGAGTCTTACTAATAGAGTTATTTACTTTTATTTGTATAAAATCCATTTATCCAGTATATATACGTACACACGCGGAAATAGTTAAGCACCGCCCTATTTTTTCTCAGTCCTGATATAATATGACAATATGATATATTGGAAATATCATGTAATTTATTGCTATATCCATTGTTTGGTTAAAGCATTTGGACTATTTGCCTCATAAAAACAGAAACAACTCATTTATAAGACATACACATTGTTTCTATACCTTTAAAACAATATCTTATATACAAAAGTCAGGACAAATTAGCAATTTCCAGATCAAAAATAATGACGTAATCTAAATCTTCAGCCAGAAAAAAGCCGACGAACGAGTTGGCTTTAAGACGAAAAAGGAAGATTTATACAGAGTAAGGGAAATTGTCGTTTATATATACCGTTCTAACATCTATATTCTTATGGCTGTCTGCACTTCACGCTGCAGTCATCCGCTCATTGCTCTACAACTTATTGCCAGTGGTATTAATTAACGGGTAGGGTAATGATGTACTTGGTCTTCAACATCTAACGCATAAACTATGCTGCAAGGCAACAAAACCGCGCTTAGAAAATAGCCATTATTATTCTCTCCATTATTTAACAATTACTACTAATTGTTAAAATCTTCACCGCATACCTAAACGTCAACTGAACTCGTACGAAATTCTATATTGCGCCTATAATTTGTTTAACCACTTGCTATCTTCTATCTTCGCCTTACATTTTTGACTTTGGAAAGCCTGTCCACTCGCCCTTTAATTGTTTAGTGATCATGTACATCTGATGGAAGGATCTTTCAATTCTTAGATTTCATCAAATTGAATTGTCTATAATATTGAGCAGTTGCACAATACAGCTTTGGGTGAACACCTCTCTATTGGAACTTACGCAGGTCTGTTCTTCATTCCTCATTCCTGTTCACTACCACTCTCTGGACGTATTAATGAGATTGACCCCGTTGTACATACTTCGGGACACTTCGGTGGCATACCGCTTAAAGCTTGAACGTCATCGATAATGCACTCTGATAATATATCTCGGAACTTTCATTACAGAGTTCGGTCTGATTATGAGTCGCGGCCAGCTTTTCAAATGTGATACATACTTTTTTATAATACAGCGTATTATTAGTGGAAAATATTTTTAAAAGCGCCCCTCCGCCCCAAAAAACTTGCTGTTATGTCACGGGGTACCTCATCTCGCTCAACTTCTTAAGAGAATCTTCCATTGGAAGGCATAGTAACATTAACTTTGACAAATTTTGCAGCTGTATGCCATATACAATGAATCGTATTGGGATATTTGGACGAGGTAAAATAAATTTTTCTTAGTGCTCTCTATATTTGCTTTAGGGGAAGATAGCTTTTAGCGACCAATTGTCAATATTGTAGATTTTGGCCCACCTGTAATATTACAATTTAAGGTAAGTTTCCATTCAGATAATACCGTAATTCAATGAATCCGAGAACATGTATAGATAACACGATGTCTTCCTGCAGAAGAAGGCTTACGGATAAAATATTTGTTTAGCAAAAAAAATGCAGAAAACATACCATGGTAGAGAAATTCCTTTTGCAGTCGGTTTGAATACATAGTACTTGTCACTCTCCGTCTGGAATAAATAGAGCACACATATGGTCCCTGTGACAATTCACCAAGTTTACGCTAGTAAGTAGCCTGACATGATCATACTTCTAAACTGAGTTATGTCGGGTCGGGAATGAAAATAAAACTAACGAGTTAGTGGTCCTGAATTAAAGACAGATGTCATTCTCACTTACAAGAATTGTTGGCGCTAGTGGTGTAGTGGTTAGAAGCGCTGCCTTCTGAGAGGTTGCGAGTTCGAACCAGCACAAACCAGGGATTTTTTCCCGCGCCTCTCACGATAGGAGATGAGCAAGATTTTCGTGCTTGAATATTGAGAAAGATACGTCGTGAATGGTTTATTATAAAAATATATCAGGGATGTAACAGGGTAATGTTGTACGTGCGACTGACATTTAATTATAAAGTAGCACCAAAACCTCGCCTTTTCCCTTTTAATACGGATTGTTTAACGGCCATTATGAAATTTACATTTACCAACTTTAATACAAAATCCTTGTCAACATTTAAGAACGAACATTTCGCTCATTTCATAGATAGAAATAAAGCCCTAGTCGTGGAGTTTCGAAATCGCAACTTTTGTGAGTAAAGCCGGAGTGCACGACTGGCGCAAACAAGAATATTTTTCCATTTATTTTTAGCTCACGGTGAGCTTTTCTGATCGGAGTTTGTCCGTCGTCCGTCCGTCCGCTGTTAACAATTTTTAAAAATCTTCTCAAGAACCGCTTATCGCAAAGGTCTGCCATTTGGCAGATATTGTCCTAGGGATGGTCTCTTCTCAATTTGTTCATGGTATCGTCATCGCAGCTAGGGGAAGTAACTTTTGCCGATGTTCGCATTTTTCTTAAAAAATCTTTTCAAGAACCGCTTATCGCGGAGGTCTGTCATTTTGGCAAATATTATGCTTTGGTTGGTCTCTTCTAGATTTGTTCATGGTATCCTCATCGCAGCTAGGGGAAGTGACTTCTGCCGATGTTAGCATTTTTTTCTTAAATATTCTCAATAACCGCTAATTGCAGAGGTCTGCTATTTGGCAGATATTGTCCTTGCGTTGGCCTGTTCTAGATTTGTTCATGGTATCGTTATTGCACATAAGGGTAGTAACTCATGGCAATGTTCGTACTTCCTTAAAAAATCGTCTTATTTACCGCTTATCGCATGGGTCTGCCATATGGCGGATATTGTCATCGGGTGAGTATCTTTTAGATTTGTTCAGCATCTCGTCATAGGAGCAAAGGGGGGTAATTCCTATCGACTGTTATATTTGAAAATTATTATCTACATGTCAGCTTGGTGCGAAGGTCTGCCATTTGTCAGATATTCAGATTTGTTTAGGGCATCTCTGTTTTGGCAATTAGATGTTATTTCAGCCTAAGTTTTTCCCCACAAATATGTTTTTTCTTGTTTTGGTGTCGTAATGGGTTTTGTCGTGTCTCTTTGGCCTCTTATCTTGTTTTAGTGTCGTAATGAGTATTGTCAGGTCTCTTTGGCCTCTTGTCTTGTTTCAGTATCGTAATGGGAATTGTCTGGTCTCTTTGGACCCTCTTTTTTGTCAAGCACTCTCCTTGTCTTCTCGTTCTAATATCAAGATGGCCTCCTTGGCCTCGTGTTGTCTTTTTTCTCTTTTTTCAGGTGAGCGTCTTGAGGCCTCTTGGGCCTCTTGTTTATTTATGTGGTAGTATCACTTGGTGTGTATACTATATAAAATGTTTCAACGGCCACCGGCGGTGTATTCCAGTTTATTGTACAACTCAAATATTCTTGACAATGTCGAAATTGACCTCTACAATGCTCTAAAAAATTCTCTGAGCAAATAGGAACAAATAAGTACATTTTTACTACAGGTTATATCAGCGCATAGCACGTGACTGTATAAAATTTAGTTATTTAAAGCACGGATTCATGAACTAGTTTAGATAATTTAATCTTATAAACTCGATATAGCAGAACATCTTACCCTGGCTGAGAGGCGTATAATATTTAGACTAGACATTCAGACGGTCTGTACTAGACGAAATTATAAAGAGTGCGAGTCTCTATATACAAAAATGAGTGACTAATTGAATATTGTAAGCTAAAGGCCCGCCAGAAAGCTTGCCTGTCACTGTCAACGCTGGACCCTCTATTGTTCTCTCGTGGCTCGCAGTATTGTAAGCCAGAGGCATTCAAACAATAGAAACGTTAAAGGTTGTTAGGACAAAAAAAAATTAACCCTAGTACATTTGCAATGGGGGATTCTGTTGCGAAAAGTTAGAAAACTAAACGGAATAAGCATTTGAATTAAGTAATACAAGATTTACAAAATGAAACATTGTTGTTATGGCATTTAAAGGTTCTAAGACAAAATTTAAATAGAAATTTTACATGTACAGTGGATATTTTGTTAAAAAATTAGGAAAATAAAAGCAACATACCTTTAAGTTTTGTTAGGTTATTTTACTTGCGCTACATAATTTTTTGGAATTTATTTGTGTATACATTTATTCGAGTGTTCGTTAATTCGTTTATTCATTCAGTCGTTCATTCCTTAATTCGTACATTCTTTCATTCGTACAGTCGTTCATTCGTTGATGCATTCATCCGTTCATTCGTTCATTCACTTATTCGCCGATTCGCTAATTTTTTATTCGTTTATTTATTATTACTCACGGTTTAATTGATTAGCATCAAATAGCACGAATTTTTCTCGCCAATGTTGTGAATACATTGCGTATAGCACATGAATTTCCCTTCGCGTGTTATACAGTCGTAAAGGCAGTGACACAAGTATGTAGACAAACGTTCCCAGTAACATTGATTTACGTTTTACCATGCATTTAGAATTGGATCTCAATAACGGAAAAACGGAAATAAATATTTTCCAAATGAAACAAAATGACGGTCAACTGCCAGTAACAATAAATTGCATTTACACGAATGTTTAGTCACGCACGTAATATACACAGTCGCTGGAGTCTTTCCGTCTCAGAAGGAATTAACAGCCACAATTTGCGAGGCGGCGCCTATTCCGCGTTTGTATTACCGGAGAGCAATTTCGTCGTGATATCAAGACGCAGTAATAATTTAAGAACTGTCGGATCGGGCGCGACGCATGCACGCTCACTTGGTGGCCATATTGTTCTGACATCTACTTCCGTCGCGAGGAACTGGGGAAGCTTTTAGCGATCCTATATACGAGACGGACATTTATAACGAGGTCAAATTGCATTAACGACTGTCAAATATATCGCGAATAAAGCGCTGGAACTGATTGGTCATTCAGTTTATGCATCCTCTTATGCATTCATTACATTCTCCCTTTATTGTAATACTAATAATGATAATAATAATAATGATAATAATAATAATGATAACAATAATTATAATAATAATAATAATAATATTGATAATAATATTGATAATGATAACGACAATGATAACGATAATAACGATGATAACGATGATAACGACGATGACGACGATGACGACGATGACTACGACGACGATAACGATGATAAAGATAACGTTGATAACGATAACGATGACGATGATAACGATGACGATGAACGGCGATGATGACGACGACGACGATGACGATGATGATGATGATGATAATAATCTTCGTCATCATCACCATCAGCACGTTGACTACGACTATTAATATTATCGTTATTAGAATTATTATCATCATAATTATTATCATTATCATTATCATCATTATTATCATTATCATTATTATCATTATCATCATTATCATCATTATCATCATCATTATTATCATTATTATCATTGCTATCATGCTATCATGCTATCATTGCTATCATTGCTATCATTACTATCATTACTGTTATTGTTATTGCTATTGTTATCTTTATCATTGCCATCGCCATCGCTATTGTTACAGTTATCCTTATTATTATTAGCCTATATTACTCACATGTTCGACTGAAAAACTTTTATTACCTAAATGTCGAGTCTGACGGGTTATTTTAAAGTCGTGGTTTCAAACCACACAAGGGGTTGTTATGCGTATGTTTTAATACATCGAAATTGAAGTTTTCATATGCACTATCTGCATTATGGTATTGTCACTTAAAATATGATATCTCGAGTTATAATTGGGCATCTTCATTTACAATATGGTATCTTTAGTTATAATATGGTATCCACAGTTACAATATCGTATCTTCAGTTACAATGTGGTATCTGCAGTTATAATGTGGTATCAGCAACGAAAATACGGTGTCCGTCGTTACACTATGGAATCTATAGTTACAAGAAGATGCCTGTAGTTTCAAGACGGTATTTGTAGTTACATTGTGGTATCTGCATTTACAATGTATCAGTAGTTACAACAGGGCATCTATAGTTTAGCGACATTACTTAACATCTTCACTTGTATTCGACCTGCTGCTATCATTGTAGACGCTAACATTGTAACGGTGAAGAGACCAGACGTCCTTTGATGCGAGTTGTCGCGCCTTTAAATCTGACCATAATAGGGATTTTTTTCTGAAATAAGACGTATTTTCGTGCTTGAATATTAAAATATATAAGTATCCAAGTGGATTCCTAAATTACTCTTTATATTGTTCGAACTCGAGAATTTTGACATCTTAAACCATCCTCGTGTTTATGTCTTTGCTCATACCCTACATAATTTATATTCTTTATGCTGTATATTTATCCCCATATTTTATTATCCGTACCGTTATAAAGTTTGATTGGCTGGTGTCGGCGTGTGGATTGGGGATGTTAGGTTAGAGCGACAATAAATTTTACCCCTGAGACTTTGATGTCACCAGAAAGCTACCAAGATACACGCAGGCTTCCTTCACCAACACTTGTTCATCAGCATTACCGTTGTGTTTCAGATTGGTTATTTACAGGGAAGGAGAAACTCAGCGCTCAGCATCCGTGTGTCCTATGTTATGAATCGCTGAAATCAATCTTTGCACTTACAGGTATTCAAGGTCACGAAATGTACATTGACGAAACTGGCGAGTCGGAAGCCAACTACACCGTGCTTAGTCTACGCACACGCCGCGAACCTGGCCTCTATCCTGTGGCAACATTTATAATGACAGATCGAGGACTCTTCATTCCGGTGGGTAGCCGCATATTATCTGAGCCACGAGCATGATGCTGTACGTTTTTTAGATTCTTGATAAAAATATTTTAGCTGTCTTTTCGACAATTCGCATTGAGCCAGAAATGGTCATAATCGTGCATTTCAGATAGTCAGAATTTTGGTTAATCAAATCGTTTTCTACTCGACGTCAACTGTGCCACTATGAATATAAATGAGTCGAGCTTGCAGCATGAGGATGTGGTGGACGTATCTGGAAACAAAGATGCGGTGCCTGTATCGGGGGACGGGTAGAAGCAGCCATGGGATATATCATTATTACTGTTCTAAGTTGGCGAAAAGAGTTTTAATAATGTTATTTGCGTACCGCTTTTGATGGTCTCTATGTCAGTATTCGCAAAAACATACACAAACTAAACAGTGACATTCTCGCACACAGCTGGGCGATAGGCAGTAGCGGCGGCCATCTAACAATCAAGAATTAATTGAGGACTGTCTAATGGCGATAGGATCCCATTATGTCCCCTGCGTCTGGCGAAGACAGAATATAATTGGTCTGCGGGCATCAAATGGGTACCATGAATTGTAATGAAACGCCCACAAGTGGTATAGTATTTCGACCACTTGTATTTGCAAACTCTGTCACGAAACTCGTGGACTTCACAAGCTTATAGTTCATTATGAGTGGGCTGAAAACTCTTTACTCTTTAATGCTCTCCCAATTGACATCAAAACATCTCCCACTCTCAACATCTCCAAGTCCAAACTCAAAACTCCCATCTTCACCCATGCTTACACATTGTCTTACTGCATAGTTCATTAGTTTTTCTTAGTTCACATAGTATTAACATTTAATTCTTCATAATTCAAAGTAGTCATCACCGTAAGTATGTGTATACTGTACAAGTTTATACAAGTGTAAAACCACCACTAGGCATTGCAGTACTCCCAAATGGCATATAACTTCATTAGTTTATGTTTTTAGCTAGTAACATTGTAAAGTGTCGTCGACATCATCTTGTCATTATTGACCGAGGGATAATTCGGCACTCTAAATAAAGGTTTATTATCATTATCAAACAAGTTTGATGTCACCAAACTATTACAATTATTCAAACTCCTTAAACGCATTCGGAGACGAATGTAGACTTAAGGAGATTCATATTATGTGCATGTGTACGCCAGTTGTATCTTTACTAGTACGCTTTTTGTCTATCATAAGTTTATTGGTGCAAATGTAGTCTATGCCAGTACTGAACTGCATTCTGTGAAGGAAAAATGCGGAATAAATAAGTCAATAATTTTCCCTGTTTGTGCATATTAAAACTACATTCATCTTATCGGCTCTACATAATAATAAATAATTAAATAGTACCTTTTGACCCAGTTGAAGGCGATTTACGTATACATTACGTTGACTTCTACACCCTTTAGCACAGTAAATGATACAAGCCGCATAATTGATTCATCACGCACCGCCACGCATATACACCGCGTTTAAAAAATATCCATTCACTAAAACATTTATAATTTTTTTATTTATTCACATAAATCCTTTAAATTTGGACAAAATTCACGTCAGTCGTAACTGCATTGTATCGACACCAGATTTTTCTACATTCTCTACTTTAAATTATGAAAATCGGTTGAGATTTGGCCAAATTATCATTAAAAGAGTGAATGGACGTCTTTTAAAGCGGTGTATATTTATTTAACCTGGTTACGCTCAAAACGCTTTTATCTTTTTCGATTTGGTGGCGTATCTCGAGGTAAAGTCTCTGTCCACCTCCGTTGAATGTAAAGCGATTCGATATTGTATGAACAATGTTTATTGGAATGTTTATTTTGTACGTAAAGCGTTGTAGATCTGTAACGTGACGTAAACGGAGAGAGATTATCGTAAGTGCGTCTCTGATTACAAACATCGACATGTGGTTGCCATGTGAGCTATCTAACAAGATACAACAAAGCGAAATACAAAACCGGTATTGAGTGATGGACTACACGTGACAATTTACATCCGCTCAAATTTAATAAAACTTCTCTCAGTCAGGAAAATGGATGCTCCATTTATATTTTTCGTGTTTTTCGCAGGCAATTCTGATTAACAAATTCAAGTCTTTTAACAACAGATCATGCACAATCGATAGATAATAAACGCTTCTGACAGTTTCGCACAATTTAACCTATACTTCTCAGTATTTGACCACCGATTTCGCCACGACTAACAATGCAACAGGCGAATTAAGGACAACTAAATCAATACGGATGTTTCTCACCGAACTGAATACACGCCTGTTTGACCACATTGATAATCTGCCGCCGTAATGCGCTTGTATAATGAGGTGAATGCAATGCTTCTCTCTGATATCAGTGCCATCCTAGCACAGTCTCTAAAGCCCCAATAATACAGTACCTTGCGCATCGACGTGCGCGCCGCTGTGGTAAACGGTCCAGCTCAATGGGGATAAATCTCCAGTGTTCCTGGTATCGTGTATATTGGATAGGTCGTTTTCCTGTGCACGATTTCTCTCGTTAGGCGAGCTTATGATAGAATCGGGCAGACGCAATTGTGAAAGCCAAAATAGCATTTTGACTGTAGAGAGTAGAATGGTTAAGAGCGGCTTCCATTTCATCGTATTGTAATGCATATTCGTTTATCGTGCGATCGACCTCGTTGACCTTTCTCCTTCGCGGCCGCCGATGCCATCAAGTGCATTATCACTAGTAGATACAAATCTTGACCGCGTGGCCCGCGTCGGTGTTATCTGCTGACGATAGAAGCAGAACCCGACTCCTCTTGTTTTTTAATACTTTCTCGGTGTACGTTTGTGTCGATTCACAAGTTTCCCTATAGCGGATCTCTATAGACATTATAGACATCGTAATCATCTGACCGAGGCGCTGTCTCTTTCTCTCTAAGAACTGTTTCAACCCCGATCTTTGTTTACATGTCCGATCTTATTCTCATGCCAATACATCAATGATTGTGCATCCTGTCTTATTACGTATGGATTTCTTCAATTGTAGCATCCAACTATGTTTTGTATGCGTTCTGTAAACCATACATAGCCCTATACATAGCTGGCATCGACTAACTTCGTGTTCCGTGGGTTAGTGCCATTCATTAAGCCCCTCTCATCTTCGTGCTCAACCGTTCCCGCCAATGTCGTTCCACTTACAATACCACACCTTGTCGACCATTTTATATAAAAATAATATTATATTTCTATGAGATGTAAGCGTTGATATGAATCAATACGTTATTTTACGCTCCAAGCTACTACTCCTAGTAGAGTTTTGAAAGCAGACACAGGACGATGGTGACCGGAAAGTAACGTTAGAAGCAATTCTCTCTGTCGTTTTACCATCGAAATGCATTCCATTGGGTTTTATTGCCGGGCCCTAAAAACAAGTTAAGAAGTCGAATTCTCCGTAAAGTTAGTGATGCACGTACCTAAGCACTGTAATCAGCCGATAGATAGGGCATTCCCACATCGTAATACCACCTCCTATAAGTCCATGCACTTTAATATACGGATTAATGTGAGTATGATTATAATTATTCTTAATGAGTGTTTTATTTGATATAAACACATTTCATTCATTCCAGTAAATGTGAATGTGTGTAATGGTATGCTATCCAGATATATAACTCTACGGATCGAGTTGAGTGGGTGGACGGTATACCCCTGGCCGAGCCACGTTGCGGCTTTAACAATGAGAAATGCCAGAGAGACACAACATATGGTAAGTGAAATTGGAGACACAACATAGAGGAAGCTAGTGGGGGCACAACAGGAGTTACGTTAGATAGAGAACACAATATATGTTACGTTACTCTGGGGACGCAACATACGGCAGGTTAAAGTGGAGTTAAAACAGAGGTTAGGATTACATCTGAGATACATATGCGATACTTACACTGAATACACAAAGGAAGGTAGGTAAAAACAAGAAAAGACGCATAGTACGTTAAACTGTAGACAACGTATGGTATCTTAACTTGGACACACAAAATATGGTTACCTAAGCCAAGGAGACATAGAGAGTAGGTTAAACGGGAACACAAAATACGTAACATTAAACTGGGGACACAACATACGGTAGATTAAACTGGGGACACAACATACGGTAGATTAAACTGGGGACACAACATACGGTAGATTCAACTTGGACTTACGGTAAGGTCAACCAGGGACACATCCAAAGACACACGGTGAGTGATACTACCGATGCAACATACGGTACATCAAAGTGTGGACATAATATACGGAGAGTTAAATTGGCGATATAATACACGGTAATTTCAACTGGGTGCAGAACATACAATAATTTATACCAGGGACACAAAATAAAGTGATTTAAAGTTGGGACATAATATAGGGTAATTTATATCGGGGACACAAAAGAGAGTGATTTAAAGTTGGGACATAATATAGGGTAATTTATATCGGGGACACAAAATAGAGTGATTTAAAGTTGGGACATAATATAGGGTAATTTATATCGGGGACATAAGGGTGAAGACAGTGTGAAGACACACTGTACGAAAATTACGTGTGCGTGCGTGTGCGTGCGTGTGTGAGCGAGAGGTAGTGAGTGTGTGCGCGCACGTGTGTGTTTGTGTGCGCGTGTGACACGATGCACTGTGTATGATGTACTGTGCGCGCGCGTACATAAGCGCAAGTGTCAATGTGTTTATATACAGATATATTTAACTGGAACCATAATGGCGTTTCAGATTGGATCGCGCCAACAGTTTGCAGTATTGTCGTCGTCATAGCAACGATCATCGGGGTTTTCATGATAAGGTATGTAATTGTGGCGGTAGTTGGTAGGCGTGATAAATGTGACTCATACAGCCATTACCGTAATCATTGTTTTGTCATATAACACTTATAAATATTGCTAATGTGACGGGATGCCGATGACAGGTATATTACAGCCAATCACACGATGCAAAATCACCTGTTGGGGGCAACAGAGGGGCAGAAAATTAGAATTTATGACATTCAATACACTATGCTTCAAAATCTGATTGAATTAACTATTTTATGCATGAAAAAATATATATACACGAACGATGGTAATTAGGATAGCCAATGTGATTCTATAAATAGCTGGAGAGAAATGCACAGGAAAAAACCTATACCCCATCATATTCGTCCCATCAGGGGTATAGTTTTTTTCCTGTGTATCTCCATATACACGAGCATGACTGTATTCTACATACAGCGATAAAAACGTCTCAAATGTCGTGCACAATGATCTTTACCCTAGTCAGAACTGTTTTAAAAATGCCGTTAGTCCAAATGCCACTCGAATTATGACATTTGTATTTGCCGCATGAACATAATGGCCTTACGTGACGCCGCGCCAACGACTCGAAATGATGGAGTGGGCGCCTGTCGTTTTTGTCACGTCGATAAATAAGTGGCGACGACAGAGCAATATAACTATGCATCGATTAGGTTGAGATTGAGAGTCGCTATTGTGGGGGCAACAGACCCTGATCTGATTGTATGTATGTGATATAACTTTGGGCCGGGGTTACCCTCTTGTCTGGGTCATTGTTAGTATATGCGGTGAACGCGACGAACGGATTAGCCTCGATTATACGAGTGAGGAAACACCCTAGTGATAACACACCCTGTCTGGACAGACCGATGACTTTCGTCCATACACGCTACTGCTTCCGAACGCCTATACCTACACACTACATACGTCGCACGTTCCGCTTAATCTGTGATAGTCGATAGTTATACACAATGACACGACGAAGGATGCGGTGAGCGCCTCTAAGACCATCCAGAGAGCATCATCTGAAACACAGATGTCGAGAGACACGAAGTCCTTACATAACCACACTGGAAATGCTACCCAGACTTCTCAGGACAGACGAGGTTGAAGGCTCTTTTTGTCCGAAAACGCCGCTGGTTCGCGGTTAGATCGAAAATCAATCTAAAGTCATCTGGATTGAAATCTAACGACTACGCTACCTGCCCCCCCCCTGATCGAATTAGTTATTTTGTACACTACGTCGTGTTTTAATACGAAGTTTCTATTTCTGGGGACGAGCAAATCGACGATCAGTTTCTACTATTGAATGAAATATCTTTCTAGTTTCACGTGATTATACAATAGAAAATCGATTTATTTCGCGTCCCTTATGGATTCAGGCACCCGGATGATGCAGCGGCTAGACCCTAAAGCCGTTCGTTTGTCGTCATTTCGCTGGTTATATTCAAATGCCACCCTCACTTTTTTATTCTACATAGCCCACCCCTTAAAGTGAGGTTACCCAATTTGTCATGCTAACCACATTTATATGCTAGCGTGGGTTCTTCAGCGTATGTGTTTTTCCCCACCCCTAAAAGTGAGGCTACCTAATTTGTCGTGCTAACCACATTGATATGCTAGCTTTGTAAAGATCCAAGAATGGCCTAAACGACAATGACATACATACATACATACAATTCGCTACACAGTTCACTGCATGAGAGAATTTTTGACGTCTGATCGACTACGATAAACGTGTTGGTGAATCAGACGCCTTTCGGCCGACAGTGAACAATGGAGGAATCGCGCGTATGCGAGTATATACGAATGCAGGAATTCTATATAAGAACGAGAAAACATGATTAACGCGATTCGACTTTCCACTGTTGGCGTGATATTGCCCTAAGGACAAGTTCCTGTATCTTGTTTGCATAAACAAAAGCACCATGTCTGACCTGTCTCAATATCTGATGATCAATATGCGGCGGGAACACGAAGTATAGTGGGCAGGGAAACGAACAAGACATTAATTTGGAATTCTCCAGCAACCTTCTGTGTCCATAATTAATTTATTCCTCGAAGTCGTTAGTAAGATGGATCAAACTAATTACGGTTTCTTCCCAGTTCGTCAGTGATGTTGACCGTATCACAACCAGTATTGGAGCGGACGGCACTCAAATCGCATTGTAAGCGAAACTGGAATCGACAAATAACCGATAGGAATGAGAAATTGTTTGCCGAGATAGAACCTCTTGATTAAGTGATAACTGAATTAGAGCTTTACCCGGAACCAAATATGAAACTACCGTGATAAAATCCTCACAGATTGTGTGCATAGTTAAACTAGATTGAATAATTTACTGATCTCGATCGACGTCGAATTATCCCGGATGGTCAGTCATTACTTTTTCGCAAAAATCCACTCGACTTATACAAGACATCGAGGAAATATTCGTCAAAGTACATATCAACGTAGCACAGTTGATTCCGACCTTTAGATCGTACCGACTAATATACCGCGAAATGCACAAGTTTAAAATACGTTTAGTGTGCGGGAACATCCCAAGAACGCTGTCAGGGATGTATATTTGCGTGTTCTCAAATCACGTTACATGACGCTAAAATACATCGTTATTGCTGGAACGTGTTTTTCACCAACCGGTAGCTATCTACAGGCGATCTATGGCATTTAAACTAAATTGTTCTGCATGTAGCTCTGCATTATTGTCCGCAAAGGAAATAGATAATGGTATTAATGCAGTGGCTGTGCCCCTAACGTTTCCAGGAATAACTGCGTATCTCTACGCTTTGTACACATTTTGTCTTGTAGTATGGTGATTGATATCCGTGGCCTAGCGTGGTGGAATAAATGAATGGGCGGTCGAATGGGGAAGACGGGGGAGGTGGATGGGTGAATGGCTGATGGATATTCGCTATTGAATGTATGATGTTGGATGGTGGATTATGGACGTTGGATAATGCATGATAGGTGGTCGGTATTAAATGATGTACGTTGCGTTTTAAATTATTGTAGGTAGATAATGGATGTTGGTTAATGAATTATAGCTGCTCGATAATGGGTGGTAGACGGTGGATGTTTGTCAATGAATGATGGCTGTTAGGGAATGGGTGAAGATTGTTAGTTAATAAATAGTGGCTGTTAGCGAATGGGTAAAGGCTGTTAGTTAATAAATGATCGATGTTGGTAAATGAAGGATGGTTGTTAGAAAATGGCTGAAGGTTTTTAGTTAAGAAATGGTGGCCGTTAGTCAATTAATAGTGGCTTCTAGAGAATGGCTTAAGGTTTGTTAGTCAATAAATAGTGGGTGTTGGGGAATGGGTGAAGGCTGTTAGCTAATAAATGGGGTGGTTCTTAGTCTATGAATAGTGGCTGTTAGAGAATGGCTGAAGGTTTGTTAGTGAATAAATGTAGGCTGTTAGTAAATGAATGATGGTTATTGGAGAATGGCTGAAGGTTTGTTAGTTAATAAACAGTGGCTTTTAGTAAATTAATAGTGGCTGTTAGAGAATGGCTGAAGGTTTGTTAGTGAATGAATGTAGGCTGTTAGTAAATTAATGATGGTTATTAGAGAATGGCTGAAGGTTTGTTAGTTAATAAACAGTGGCTTTTAGTAAATTAATAGTGGCTGTTAGTCAATAAATGGTGGCTGTTAGTCAATAAATGGTGGCTGATAGAGAATTCATGATGGCTGTTGGGTAACGGACAACGGATTTTAGGTAATGGTGAAATGAAATTTTATTGATTTATAGTGCCCTTTTAACACATGGCTATCAAAGGCACTTTACAAATTTATGGTTACTATGATTAACAAGAAACACAAGGAATACGGTTAAAAATCGAACTCGGTAAACCATGAATAAATCGAAAGTAAAATAGGCATATAAAGTAGGATCACATATAGAGAAAATATAACTAAAATATTACAGCACGGATCGTATATTTGCACAGTGTCAGACATGTAAAAACGCTCTAAAACTATGTTAAATATCACACGAAAAACACAACATATAAGAAAATTACGTAGTGTTGCACTATAAAATTCCCCACTCTTAACTTAGCAAAAGGCAGTAGAAAAAAGAAAAGTTTTAAGTTTGGATTTAAATGTATGTAGCTCTGTACATTGTCTCATGTGTGACGGAAGAGAATTAAAAAGAATGGGTGAAGCGATTGCAGAGGCCCAGTGACTTTTAGACATACATAACGGATGTTAGATAATATTGAGTCGTGGCTGGAAATGAATTGTTTGTAAACGGGCGAATAAACGATCTCAACGAATGGAAATCTATTTAGAGTCGTAACGTCGTATCACAGGTAATATACAGTTTAAGGCTGCCTGTCGTTGTTAGGGAGAGTCATCAAACATAGCCTAATAGTTCTTATGACGTGGGCTATTTGGATTTTAGGACGTTGTTAAGGAGTATGTATTACAAGATATACCGTTCGATTAGGTCACTGTTCCTAATGGAGTGAGTGATTAAATAACAAATATTGAGAAAGTAACGATTTTTTTTACTGTATGCTGCTTCCTTTGAGTACGTCGTCGAAATCGCTTATTTTTACGTGTGTAATTGCATAGAAAGACGTGCAGATGTATACAAATATCGCCGGTGTGATTTTATTTCTTGACCTAAAGTTTGGCGATACGCAGGCACTACATGTACGAACAGAAGTTAGCGCGGTTACTGTGGAAGGTCGATTTCAAGGAGGTGTCTATGGATGATGGCAGCAATGAGTCGACTATCCTCCCTCCCAAACATAATAAGGTACAAACAATTACGAATATTCCTTAATCCAAATATATATTTGAATCAATATGGATCGATTTAGATCTACTTTGATCTAATTCGATTATTATCAATCCACTCCATTTCGATATCTGTCGATGTACCACGATCTATTATGATATATTTTGACCTATGATATAGGAATGAATCCATAATACACTATATCGACCTATTTTAATCTACATTGATATCATTAGACATATTTTGATCCCAATCCGTTTTTATTGATCTATATCGATCTATCCCAATCTATATGCATTGCACTCTCAATGTTAAATCTAGCTTTAATGTATGATCGTAAGATTTATTGCAACAAAAGTAATATCTCTTCAGCATAAGAAGAAAATAATGTCTCATAAAAACTGGTGTCTTATGCCAAAGATATATAAAGTGATTGGCATTACCATAATTTTTGTAATTAATTTTGCCCTACACAAGTTAATAATATAGTACCTGTATATAATAACAAATCGTCTACACGGTGGACACCGTTGTCCCCAACATGTTGCGTATGGTAAGCTCATAATGCACGTTCAAACTTCTTAATTCTGCATCCAATTCCTTCAAGACCATATTGACAAATTGGTTTACGCAAATGAAAGCTTACGCAAGTCATCTTACGCAATCAAATCCATTCCGCTTCGGGCAAAAACACGAATTTCACACACCAAGTCTACAGCGTTTCCCAGCCTATATTAGTTTTCAGTTCACTTTAGCGAAACGTCTTATGTGGTTATATTGCAATTCTTTCTCACACCACTTCCTCTTCGTCAATACATGGCAGTATGATGAGGTTTGCCAACGCTTTAGTAGTTATTAAATTATATATAATCA
>WURV02180532.1:0-13323 GCA_011762755.2 Epimenia babai
CATAGATAACTCCTTTGATTAACATCATAAAAGTCTCTACTTAAAAACTCGATTAATTTTCGGGGGGATTACAATGGCCGAATACCAAACCGGTTCGCCAGTCGCTCAATTGCCTGGCGTGTCAAAGCACGCTTCTGGTTCAGCACCTTGGACACCATTGTTTTGTCGCCAATTTCAGGTAGATCACTGCCTGTTAGGTTGTGATTTTTCAACAAAGCAACGTCTGGCGGTAATTTTCTGATCGATACTTCGCTGTTAATTTATCGTAATCTCTGTGATTCACGATATGTTTGACATACATTCGCTGATTAACAAACTGTCAACCGAAAGTTGTTGAAATAGCAATTCGCACGGGACAGGAAGGCTAGAGCTCTTTATTCGTAGCGTAGTGAATTTACTGGACTTACACTTGCAACGCGCCATGTATGGGTTATTACCGTACCCCAGGCAATTATCAATATAATCATTATGGACATCAAAAAATAGGTAATATTTAAGGGCACTTGCTGGGGGAAAAACGCCAATAATTTACTTGAAAAAATAATGAATAATGGAATGGCTAAAGCCACAGCAATAACAATAGGTTTAGATAAATCCCAAAGTAGCAGCTTAACTATATCATTAATTGATGCTCCTAACAGTTTACGGATAACAATTTCTTTATTGCGTCTTTCGGTCATAAAACTTGCCATAGCATAAAGGCCCAAACAAGCAACGACAATAGCGAGCATTGCAAAGATTGTAAATCCATGAATAACCCGCTTAAATATGTTATTTAATTCAGCATATTGAGTATTAAAGAAATACCGGTTTAGTGTATGGCTAGGAATAATGCTATTCCAGATTTTATCGATATATGCAAGCGTGTCAGATACTTGCGTTCCTGTTAGCTTAATTACTAACGTATTTACAAAAGGGCTGTTAATCAGAATATCAACCTTCTGGCTCTGATAACCACCGCCAGTATCAATATCATCAATCACGCCAACAATCTGTAACTCTATATCCCCCCATTGAACTATCTTTCCAACCCCATCTATAGGGTGAAACAACCCTAACTTTCGCAGCCCCTGACGGGTTATAATCGCAGCACCTGATGATCCCTGTAAGTTATCTCCCGATAGATTTCTTGAGAAATTCCTTCCTGCAATTAACCTCATGCCGTAGACATCAACAAAATCATAGTCTACTTGTGCAAAACTCAATAACAGACCCGGCTCCTTAACTACATGTCCGGGTGCGCTAAAATAGGTGTAGTTTCTTCCAAACCTAGGCATAGCTGAACCTGCCACACTCTTTATATTCGGGTGGCTTAAGAGTTCATTTCTAAGGATTTCATAATTTCGGCTGATATCTTCAATAAAACGAAACTCTTGAGAGTTTTTGGGTACTCCACTTAAAATTAATACTTGATCAGGATCAAACCCAAAGTCCATGCTTTGTATAAAACGAAACTGAGCATTAGCAATAACAGCTGCTAAAATCAGAACCATAGAAAGACAAAATTGACCGACAGTAAGAAATTGGCGCAGCCTACTTTTCCCCCTTCCTACACTGCCTATCTCACATTTTAAGCTATCAATGAGAGAAAATCGTGATAACACTATGGCTGGATAAAACCCTGCTAAAAATGTCGTTAAAACGACTACCCCCAAAAGCCCTAATATACCGTCAGCACTCCATTGGTAAGTGGCTATCAAATCCCTATTAATAATGTTAGACAGTCTCGGCAATAATATTTCGACAATAATGTTGGCTAATAATGCAGCCACACAAGTCAAAACAAAAACTTCCACCAAGAATTGAACTCTCAACTGGTGGACTTCTGCACCTAATACTTTTCGAATGCCAATCTCTCTTAACCTCACGCTCATTCTAGCTGTAGATAAATTAACAAAATTGATACAAGCGATAGACAAAATAAGGACAGCCAAAAAAACAGCTGCATAATTGACCCAGCGATGGCCTACCCTCATCGGTTCTGGCTCACCGGCTCTCGGATTAAGGTGAATATCATTCAATGCTTGTAGTACAGGCTTAATTGGAGAAGATGTAGTATCCAAATGCCGCGAAAGCATGTACGGCATTTGTTGCTTGATGGCCTCAGAAGAGACACCTCTTTTCAATTTAATATATCCATAGTTCCCACTGGACACATGGTTCCAGTTTTCCAACAGCTCTAGTTCATCATGGCTCAATAAAGTCGGAGCGGAATTAAGAGAGATAAGCACGCCAAGTTTAAAATGTGTATTAGATGGTGTATCTTCAACGACCCCCGTGACCTTCAGTTGATATTGCCCTTCAATAGAAAGAGTTTTTCCGAGGGGGCTATCTGTACCGAAGTACTTTTTTGCAATGGATTCTGTCAACACAACCGTCAACGGTTCATCCAATGAATTACTGGCATTACCTTCTTTAAACAAAAAGTTGAAAATTTTGAAAAAGCTTGAATCCGCCAGATATACATACTCTGTAAAATGTGTAGTTCCACTTTTAATGGAAAGAGTTCGTCCATGTAACCGGGTGTAGGTATCTATTGCTTCTGGAAATTCTATGGCAAGCTGCTTGGCCACTGGAAATGCAGTGATCGCTATAGGATCCACTTCGCCCGAAGCAGGGTTTGTAAATTGAGATGCTGTACGGTAAATGCGTTCAGCATCATTAAAATAGCGATCAAAGCTGCGCTCATACTGCTCAATTGTCAGTATCAAGATGCAACAAGCTAACCCTACCGTTAACCCAAAAATATTAATTATTGAGTAAGCAGGGTGCTGAAATAGGTGGCGAAAGGCAATAAGAAAGTAATTTTTTAACATTGCTAGATAATCCAAGTGTAATTGGGTGCATTCCCTGCTGTTATTGCGCACATTGCTTTCATGAGCAGTCGCGAAGCGACAGAACACCCCAACAAGGATATCTGGGGATAAATGAGCTCGCAAAACTCATTGTGGAGCTTTCGAAGATTCGAAACGTTGGGTTTTGCATCAGCGTATAAGGGCTGTAACGGTAAGAACCCCGACTTTAGCCGGAGGAATCTATATTGCAGCCTCACTCATATCGGTAATTTTCGATGTTTTCTTGCCATATGGGAGGGGCGTATTTACAATTCTCCCATCCAATAAGTTCACTATCCTATTGGAATATTTGGCGTGTGAACGAGAGTGTGTAACCATTACGATAGTTGTTCCAGCCTGGTTCAAAAGAGCCAGCGTTTTCATAACTTCGTCGCCACTTTTACTATCTAAATTGCCCGTTGGCTCGTCAGCAAGAATCATACTTGGTTCACCAACAATAGCTCGCGCAACAGCAACTCTCTGCTGTTGCCCTCCCGAAAGCTGCTTAGGGAAATGCTTAGCTCTATGGGCTATGCCCAGCTGCTGCAGTACCTCATCTACACGATTTTTACGTTTCCTGACTGAGACCCCTTGATAAAGTAGGGCCAGGTCAATATTTTCCGAAACTGTAAGTTCGTCTATTAAATTAAAGCTCTGAAAAATAACTCCAATTTTCTGTTTACGTAATTCTGCCCGTTTGCGCTCATTGTAAGCAGATGTTTCTTCACCGAAAAAATAATATTCCCCAGATGATGGGGAATCTAGCAAACCAAATATATTTAGCAATGTTGATTTCCCACAACCGGAAGGCCCCATGATAGCGACAAACTCCCCCATATTAATATTTAGACAGATATCGTTTAGGGCAGTGGTTTCAATATCGTCTGTCCTGTAAAGTTTACTTACGTGATTGAGGCTTAACATACAAACTCTCCATTCTTTCTAAAATCAATCCATTTCGTTAACCACAAGCCTACATTACTTATGCAAATTCTCTTAGTTTTAAGTTATTCAAAAATAATTTTATCCACTTCCAACCAATTCTGATATCCTGAGGTCACAATTGTATCCCCAGGCTTGAGTCCATCAATAACTTCTATGAACTCGGAATTACTCCGACCAAATTTAGTGGCCCGACGTTTAGCTTCGCTACCATCTTCAGACAGAACAAACACCCACTGACCAGCTGTATCTACATAAAACGCTCCAGTATTGACTAGTAGCCCGCCTAACTTAGACCCCATTTGAAGTTGGGCGGATACTGTCATACCCGGATTGGCCTGCACTGGAATATCACCTGTGAAAAACAGTTCAATCGAAAAAACTCCATTGACAACCTGAGGATATACTTTGACGACCTTGATAGCGTACTCTTTACCAGTTAGGCTGAACCGAGCTATTTGCCCCTCTCTTACCCTTCCGATATAGTATTCATCAATTTTTGCTTTCAGCTTAAATTGTTCTACATCATCTACTTGACCGAGCCGAGAACCTCTGGACTTAATTTCGCCTATTTCAGCATCTAAAATGCTCAGTTGCCCCGAAATAGGAGCTCTAACCAACAGGCTATCCAAGCTTCTACGGACAGTCTGAAGATGCTGAGTAAGGCGCTCTGCACTCTCTTTTAATTGAGAAATTTTATTCCTGCGGATTGATTCTTCTTGCTGGATATTCGTGCGAGTCAGCTCTCGTTGTTTTTTTTGATACTCAAGTTCTTCTTGCAATTGATCAACTGCATCTTGAGAAACTAACTTTCTCTCCAATAGCTTACTATTGCGCCGAATCTTCCGCTTCAAGCGAGTAATGGCATATTCGATATCGTTGAGCCGTCTTTGCAAATCCAATCGGTTCTGATCAATTTGCAAGCGAATAGTGCTATTCGTGTCCAACTGCTCGGAAATTTGGGCCTCTTGAGAAAAAACCTTTAATTCAAAGCTAGTGTTACTGAATTTGAGAAGAGGGTCTCCGGCAGAAATATAGGCACCTTCTTCAGTGTAGATCGCTTCTACTGTCCCCCCCTGAACCGCATCAATATAAACGGTTTTCAGTGGAGCAATCGTTGCTTTAAATGGAATGGAATCATGAAATTCACCGAGGATTGCTTGTGAAAATTGAACTTGTCCAGCATTTACTCGTAAAGTTTTCTCACTAGTGATATTAAAAGCACTAATACTTAGTAAAGCGATTATTAACGCAACAATTAAGGACAAGAATAAATTTTTATTTTTAAATTTATTCTTCTGGATAATTTTATCTGTGATATGGAGTTCATCCATGTACAACATTTTCCTCTTCTGAAGAGAGTACAGATATATACCTATCTTACAGTTAAAATAAGCCCCTAACTTAACCGCTCATCAGCACAGAAGAAGTTCGTGCGTGAATTAATAATATCTTTAATATAATCAGCTATATGGCCTATTGTTTGTAATTCAAAAATAGTTTCTAAAGGGATAGCAATGTGGAAAAAATTTTCCACCCTCGTAGAAAAAAAAGTAATTTGCAGTGAATTTACATTCAAGTCGAAAATATTATCTTCTAAGCTAACAACTCCAGTTTGCAATACTTCACCCCAGATGGCTAACACTATATCGTCAATACTCATCCCCTCTTCAACACTGTAGTCAAAACATGCAGCAGCATCTAAATATGATGCTGCACCATCACTATAATCCTTTCTAAGGATATCTTTTATTTTTTCTTTATCAACCTTTCCCACTCCCAGCAAAGGCAATTCCTCAACAATTTTTATCACTCGCGGATAAGCGTACAGGGGACCATTCTTTAAATAATATTTTCTTAAGCTATCTGTTGACGTAATACTTCCTTGCTGGCATACAACCATAGCTGCAGGAACTTGTCCGTGCTTTATATCCTCTAGAGCTACAACGCACGAGAGTAATACATGTTCGTGCTGCTCTAATACACTTTCAATCTCCTGTGGGTATATATTCTCACCATCACAGACAAACATATCATCAATACGCCCCCGATAAAAAAGGAAACCTTCATCATCTTGAAAAAAGCTATCACCAGTTTTAAACCAACCATCTAAAAAGCGCAATTTCATCAAATGATTAGAATTATAATACTCAGTGAACATGCTATCATTTTTAAACCAAAGCTCGCCTAGGTTGCTCTCCTCTCCCGAAGAGTTAACCAGCTTGAATTGAGAACCATCTTCCATTTTCCCGTAAGCTCCTTTGGGGAGGTCATCAAGGTTTAGACCTTCCAGCGTAATATTCGGTGTACCTTCCGTCATTGAAAATATTGGTAATACATGGCATCCAAAGATTTTCTCAGCTCTTTGAATAATAGCTTGGGAACAGCCCCCCCCAGAAATAAAAACAAACCGAAGATCAAATGAGAGCTCAGAAATCAACATCTTTTCTTTAAGGCACATTGCAAGATGGACAGGCAATAGTCCACATACTCTTAATCTATGGCGAGAAACAAGCTTTAAAAAAACTCTAGGCTCAAAATGCCTCATAATTATCATTGGTTTTCCGTCGCAAAACACACTCCATATCCCGTGTAGCCCAGATGCATGAAACATGGGCCAGCATATGATCACAGGAACAGTCTCATGCTCCTTTTGGGATTTAATGATTTCTATCCCAGAAACTTTGATAGGATATGTTTTTGGGCAGGCCTCCAGCTTTTTTAAGACACCTTTTGGAAATCCAGTTGACCCAGATGTATATATAATTGCCATTGGCATCTCGTCATGTTTTGCATAGCTGTTGACATATTTCTTCTGACACAGATTTTTGTATAGAGCTACACCTTCCGTATCGCAATCAAGCGAAACTACAGAATATTTTGCATATTGCTTTGCTAAAGCAAGTGTATCCCTTTTAGATACCCCCACCTCTAAAATGATAATCACTGGTTTGGCGTCTTTAAATACATACTCAATATTTTCAGTAGAAAAACCGGGATTGATTGAAAAAGGGATTGCTCCTATACGCATAGCCGATAAGAATATTTCCACTATTTCATAACGGTTATGAGAAATAATACCTATACGATCACCAGCTCTAACCCCTAAATCAAAAAAACAGCCCGCTAGTGACTCTATTCTTTCTTCAAGGTTTCTGAAAGTAAGCTGTCGGACATGCCCGTCTAGATAATCTGTTAATGCTATTTTTTCAGGCGTTTTAAGAGCATGATTTGCAATACTGAACGATGGGTTTGAGCTGCTTATACTAGGATTCTCTGTTGGCATGATATACTCCAGTTTATTAACATAAGAGTTCTTTGAGGCGAGCCTTTAGCCCACCATCTCAATTGTTGCTGATTGGTAGCAAGAGCCTGACCGACTGATCACGGCCAAACTACAAGCTCGACACCCACTAAACCTGTGCATTGCCTTGAGGCCAGCCATCGTCTGTAGAATATGAACGGCGTCACCAAGAGAGGCTGGCGAGTGTCTACTGAAGTGGTGGCGATTCATTTCTGCGCCCCAGGCGTTATTAAGATGCTCCACCGTAAACTGCCGTTTCAGGTGGTTAGAAGAAAGAATCGATGGTCGACCATAAACGCCACGAGGTTTTTATAGCCGTAAACTGCTCTGATACAGTATAACTGCCGCTAGTTTTAAGGAATCACACTCCAGTATTGTCTGGCCATACCTGAGGGAACTCATCCGTAAATTTCTGGCCTTCCGATAAATCATATTTACGTTCATTTCTATTTGGATATATTGGGTTCTTATAACTTATATCATCCCCAACCCATCTCGTAGTTACCGCCCTCCTAGCAGTTTTTATAGATTCAGGCCCATCTATTCCATGCAGCACTCTCATATCAAATACTATGCAATCCCCTACGGCACAAGGCACTTTTACAATGTCAAAACTTTCCTTATATTTTTTTATTTCTGGAATTGGCGCAGAGTTCCTCCCCGCCTGCAAGGGAGGAACTGGAGAACCATCTAGATTTCGAGGTCCAAAAGTAACTCCCCACCGATGGGAGCCCCGAACAAATGCTAAACACTGATCTTCATCTACTTCATCTAAAGTAAGCCAAACACAACAATATTTTTCCCCTTCTAAACAATGATGAGCAGAATCTTGATGCCAGTATGTATCTACATATTTTCCAGGTTCTTTAACAAATATCTGATCATTTTCAAGTCGAGCAGTACGCGACCCCATCAACTCTGCAGCTATTTCAGCAGACGGGCTATAAAATGAGAATCTTTTAAATTCAGGATATCTTGTCCATAGGGGGTGGTAAATAAAAAACACCCCTTCTTCATTGGGTGATTTTTCGTAAGTCGCATCAATCGGTTTTTCGTCTCTTATTGAGTCAACAATTTTCTTTAAATATTCAATCCAACTTGAGTGATAAATGCCTTTCAGCAACACGAATCCATCCCTCTTGTATAGATCTTTTTCTAACGTAGTTATTTTTCTCCCGGCCAAATGATTAAACTCATCCATTACAAAGCCCTCTTAAGATTATCGTTAAAGTGACAAAAAAATTGCAAATATAGGTCAAGGCTACAAGGTTGGAGAAGTGGCAGGCTGAGTGTCACAACCAAAAGCCCGCTTGAGTGGATTAAAAAATACGGTGACTTGGGTTCTCAGTACCAAACCATCACTAGTCAGCAGAAAAAACTACTACAACTACGCCATTTAAAGGTAGAACGCCCTCGGGTCACCGAGTAGCAAGATCATCGAAGAATCCATACCGCCAAACTTGGCACGCCATTTGTAGAACTGGGCCCTCGGTAATCCTCCCTTTTTTTAGCTGTCACCAAAAGTAGAGGTTATGCGGCCATTAATGGTGGCCTGCCGCCATTGGCCTTGTGAGGCCGTTCGTAATTGTAAAACCAAAGCCACTGAGCCACTACAGTCCTGCACTTGTTCAAGATTGTCGAACAGATGTTTGCTAACCCAGCTATACCGGATGGTTCGATTGGCTCGTTCTATGTACGCATTCTGTTGGGGTTTACCCGGCTGAATATATTCAATACGGATATTGCGTTTCTTCGTCCAGGCTGTGAACTCATAACTGATGAACTCCGGACCGTTATCACAGCGAAGCACTGTGGGTTTGGAACGCCATTCCAGTAGCTGGTCAAGCACACGAACCACCCGGATCGCAGGAAGTGTGAAGCCTGCCTCAATCGCCAGACCCTCCCGACGATAGTCATCAATGACATTGAACAGTCGATAGTTGCGCCCATCGCTCAGTTGGTCATGCATGAAGTCCATCGACCACACTTGATCTGAACGAATGGGTTCCTTTAATGGCTCTGGCGCATTGCGTTTCAGTCGACGCTTCGGCCTAATTCGTAGGTTCAGGGCCAACTCGCAGTAGATCCGATAGACGCGTTTATGGTTCCAGAAGAAGCCCCGAACATTGCGCAGGTAATCAAAGCACAGACCAAAACCCCAGTCAGACTCCTTATCTGTCAGTTTGATTAACCAGGCAGCGATCTCTTCATTCTCGCCGGCCAGAATCGGCTGGTAGCGATAGCAGGTTTCGCTGACACCAACGGACTGACAGGCGAGCCGAATACTGACACCTCGCTCTACCACGACTTGTTGCGCCACCTCCTTGCGACGAGATGGCTTCACCACTTTTTTTGCAGCGCATCCCGGGCAATATCGGCTTTGAGCCGCTCTTCAGCCTGCGATTTTCGTCTTCAAGTTCCTTCAAGCGCTTCATGAGCGAAGCATCCATACCGCCATATTTGGCGCGCCATTTGTAAAATGTTGCCGAACTCATGCCATGTTCACGACACAGCTCTGGAACCGGGGTGCCAACCTCGGCCTCTTTAAGAATGGCCATGATTTGGCTGTCACTGTATTTCGATGTTTTCATGCAGAATCTCCTCCGCCTAGATTACGAGAAAATTCTACTTTTGGCTTCAGCTATTTTTAGGGGGGATTACCACTAGCGTCCTACAAGGAATTATACGAGAGCTCTGAAAGATTAGTTGGTGGTGGAGGACCTTGATGCATACAACACCCACCATTATCAAATTTAACAACCTTATCTGCACAGGAAAAAAACCTATCATCGTGCGTAATAACGATGCATGTTTTCCCTTCTGCTTTCAACATCGGGAGTAAATATAGGTAAAAATAGCTCCGTGTTTCTGGATCAACATCAGCAGCCCATTCATCGAAAATATAAATTTCTGAATCTTCAAAATATGCTTGCAAAAATGCCTGTTTCTTCTTCTGGCCTTGTGACAACCCCTTATCAAATAGAACGCTATTTTTGACTGATATAGAACTGTGAAGCTTGAGTTTTTTCAACATATCATTTATCTCTTGGTCTTCAGCAAGACACCCGCTCCTATTTAAAATATTGGGGAATAAATAGTAATCGGGAAATATTGCTGAGAAGTACTGCTGGTACCAATGTATATTTGATGTCTTTACCTCTATGCCATTAAGCTCTATCACGCCTTTAGAGGCCGAGTACAACCCACAAATAAGCTTTGCAGCAGTTGTTTTCCCGCTCCCATTTCCCCCAACCAAAAAAACACAGTCACCCCTATTAATTTCTAACGTTAAAGGCCCCACACTAAAGACTTCTTTTTCGTTTTGAAAATGCTTATAACAGACATCTTTGAGCTTCAGAGCTTCAAACTCAAAGGTTTTATCCTTATAGCTAAAAAGTTCCTTAATACCCTCATTACCGAGAGACAAAGAGTTTATTTTTTTTATACTTATCTTAGCTTCAGAAAAGCTTTTAGTTACATTCATTAGAAAATTTATCGGCCCGATAATATAAAGAAACACGATAACAAATTCCGGGGTTCTTTGAATCGATTCAGGGTAGAATATAAGCGGCAAAAAAAGTCCTAAAGCGACTGCGCTAAAAATAGTTAGCATATTTAAATTTACCATTAAATTTAAATAAATTTCGGCACTAAGAGAAGCCCTACTGGATGCTATAATTGTTTTATTTAAATAGTTTTTATGAAATATATCCTTTCGAAAACCATTTAACCTTAACTCTTTAAACCCTTTTAAGAGGGTTTCGTAACAGTGGAATAATTCATCTTGAATCTGCCTGCGCTGCTCCATTTTTTTCTCTATTTGAGGCATCAACAAAAATTTAATAACAACCAGGCTAGAAACTATAGTAAACAAAGCGACAAATGTAGCAACTGGAAAAATAACGAATAAATAAATCGCACAGAAGAAAAGCACTGAGCAATTAAAAACCGCCATAGGTAAAGAAGATATAAAAAGATTTATTGATTCAATATCATTGCTCAACACTGCATACAAACGACTAACACCATGTTTTTCATATTGCCCATAATAAAGATTTGAAATTTGTTCTGTAAGTTCCCGCCTAGCTTTATATGTAACCTCTACGCTTAGTTTTGATAATAAATACTGAGACAAAAAAGACAGTGATATCATTACCAACAAAACAATTACGTAAACAAATACGGCCTTAGTAAGGTCTTCAATGCCAGCGCTAAAAGTAGTAATAATTACTAGCAAGTAAGAATTTGACAATCCAGCAAGACACGCTACTAGTGATGATATTATTATTACCCTCTTATTAGCTATAAAATAATGATGCACTTAATACCCCCCCCCTATCTTACTTTTTTGAATGAGGAATGGACTTTCCCCCGTATAGCTGCCAACTTCGAGCTATTCAGTTGTTCAGTTCGTCGGACATCAAGAGGGCAGTCAAATTAACTATGCCACTACAATCCGCTACAACAATTTAGTCTCGGTTTTTTTTAGAATAAAATTATTATTAACAAGGAGATAAATTTCCCGAGAACCGTCTAATTCTAGGAACTTTATGAATATTGAAAAGGGGCTATTTGAGACGCTCTTAGATTTAATATTGCCATAATACAAACCTAAGTCAGGCAGATATATTGCGCTAAAATTAGCTTGCAAATCACAACTACTAAACTTACCGTAGATTCTTCCATCTTCTGCATCACAAACTTCTACTTCCATCGCATTGCCTTTATAAACCCCTCTTAGCACGCCTTGATTCGTTGCAGTATCTGACCTGATAAGTCTCGTTTCTACATCAACGCCAGCCACTTCGTTTAAAATCAAACTGGATATACCGTAAAACAATGGTACAGAGACTTCATTCATACTTATCGAGAAAGCAAACTCCAGGCGAGGAACTATACTAATTTCATTCATTGATCTAATGGTTTGCCCATAGAATGAGGCCACGTCATAATACTTATATCGCCACCCCAGCCCTGGGCATTGGCGCCTTAGCAAATCACCACCACCGTCACCTAATAGCGCTTTAATTGAATCATCAGATAAAAATCCATTTTTTTGAACGTGAATATTGGCCAAACTAATGAAATCAACAGCATTCATGGAAAAAGACTCTCCACGAACAAAATCAACCATTCTGGAGAATGTTGATTCGTCACTACCTGGCTGTGACGAATGCGTCAATCCTAAACCCAAAGGAACAAGAACTCTATTTTCTAATAAATCCAGCCAGTGGCAATTGGTTATACGCTCAAGGAGAATGAGGGAACATACAAACCCCTCATCGCTGTATGAAAACAACTCTCCTGGTTCGAAAAGGCTCCCTTCACTAAAAAAGTCCTTCATGAAAGACGCTCTATTATACCCCCTCCTCATTCTCTCACTTACAAAGCAGCTGTTGATTCCATGAGTATGATTTAAGAAATTCCTTAGCTTCAATGTTTTAACGTATCTGCTACTAGCGCTATTTAACTCATCAGTATATTTGTTCAACAAGCCATCTAAGTCTATTTCTTTTTCTTGATGAAGCTTGATAAAAAGTATGGATATTAATAGCTTACTTATACAGCCAATAGGATAATTACTATTGTTATCCAATTTGGGCAGAACACCTTCAGAATTAAAATAATACCCCTTTATTCTCCCTTTACAGCTAAAAAAAATCGAAATATCGGACACATCATTTGTTCTACTGAACCCATCCAGTAGCTTCTGCAGTTTTACTGAAAAGTTATCCATTTATGATTCCCAGAATGATGGGGAGATTACAAACACTTATTCAACGATGAGTGTGGGCGAAAAATGTTCTGATCAGCCCCCCCAGATACTGTCATTTGAGGCAGTTCATAGTTCATTGGTGACATACTGTTGTTAGCAGTATGCAACTGGTCATTGTTCTAATAGCGGATATAACCCGCCACATTTACCTAAGCAGGCATGAGTAACAAACATCACTATTGATTTTTATGAGCAGTCACGAAGCTGACAGAACACCCCGGGGCTACCTGGGGATGAATGAGCTCGAAAAACTCATTGTGGAGCTGCCGAAGATTGCGAAATGTTGGGTTTTGCATCAGCCTATAGGGTTGTAACGGTAAGAACCTAGGCTTTAGCCGGAGGAATCTATAATAAGCAGTGCCAACACAGCCATCTCTATGCGTCAGAAAAGGGAGCGTTAGAAATTTTGTGTCAATTCTTTAACATTCAGCATAATGCTGTACGGAGAATTGATTATGACAGAACCA
>WURV02180543.1:0-13321 GCA_011762755.2 Epimenia babai
CTCTGTATGACCTGTATAGACCTCTATCTGTATGACCTGTATGGAACTCTCTCTGTATGACCTGTATGGAACTCTCTCTGTATGACCTGTATAGACCTCTATCTGTATGACCTGTATGGAACTCTCTCTGTATGACCTGTATGGAACTCTCTCTGTATGACCTGTATAGACCTCTATCTGTATGACCTGTATGGAACTCTCTCTGTATGACCTGTATGGAACTCTCTCTGTATGACCTGTATAGACCTCTATCTGTATGACCTGTATGGAACTCTCTCTGTATGACCTGTATGGAACTCTCTTTGTATGACCTGTATGGCGCTCTATCTGCATGACCTGTATAGAGCTCTATCTCTATGACCTGTATGGAGCCCTATCTCTATGACATGTATGGAGCCCTATCTGTATGACCTGTATGGAGCCCTATCTGTATGACCTGTACAGAGCTCTATCTCTCTGACCTGAATGGAGTTCTATCTGTATGGAGCTCTCACGACTGGCTTACAAAAGCATCTCGCTTTTTACAGCTTTTGAAGGAAGTGTGATATACAACTGCATCTGTATATCTTTCTTTTGTTTTTCATTACCCAGTAGGTCTACACCTTGTACCGCCATTAAGGTTACTAGATAATTATATTAATTTATAAATAAATCAAAGGCCCTCTTATTAACGCGAATGCTATGTTCGAATCTTATTTTTTATTTTGTATTTGAAGATTATTCCGTTATTTGTCTTTAACCAACCTATTTTTCTAGCAAATTACCATTTTCATTAACATAGAATTTTCTTCTGTTTCTAAATTATCAGGTGTAAAGTAATTAATCTTGTTTCACTTAGTATTAATCTACCTACAGTCACTAAAATTGAAGCGAAATTATCTTAATTCGAACATTTCCTTCGTCATATTCTCTCTCTTGAAAAATCGTTATTCAATGAATTTTTATGGGATGGATACCCCCCCCCCCTCCCCGTGGCAGTTATCTGGGCCGTTGCCTTTGTTCATTGTTCAGTTTGATGGTGTGGAAATGCAGTGAAGTATGTTTATATTTGATTCAAGTTTTAGAACATTTTATTAGATTCTATATCCACCTATTTGCATGTGGGAAATCAAAATCTTGATCGATTTAGCAACGTGGTATGAATCCTTATTGTGCTTTCGTATTCGATAGCACTATTAAGATGGGCTCTAAATGTAAAGTCGCAGTCGAATGTGACACCAAGGTCACGAGCAGTACTAGTTGGGGTAATGGTTGTGACATTGAAGGAGATGGAGATGAGTGGTGGTGGTGTGCGCCAAAAAGGTTAATTTATTAATAGAAGTTCTGGCTTACCAGGGTTGTGCTTTGATTTATTTTTCAACATCCATCGAGAGATGTACTGGAGGCAGGTAGAATTTGCGTGAGCTTATTTGAGAGGTCTGTAGAGTTGTCTTGGTTCGGGGGAATACAAAGTTGGGTGTCGTCAGCATAGAAGTTCTACCTGATACCATGTCGATTGATAATGTCACCGAGGGGAGTGGTATAGGTTGAGAAGGGGGAGGGCCAAGAACGCTGCCTTAAGAAACACCATGGAGTAATGGATCAGGTTTCGACTTGTGGTTGAGGGCTCGGACAATGAAAAAACGGTTTTGTAGATAAGAGGTAATCCATGAGAGAGCAGTATCTCATGCCAAAGCGTGTTTCAAGATGAGAAAGTAAAGTTCCATAATCCATCGTGTCGAAAGATGCGCTTAGGTCGTGCATGACTAGGATTACAGCGTGGCCGGAATCAAGGCAAAACATTAACAGCTAGTTGAAACACGGCTTAAGTTTAACGATGCATTTACACGGTGCAATAGAGATTTGACCAGCTCACTACAATTCGTGGAATTGGGGAATCGTATAGCACATTGTCGAGCGATCTATATAACTTAGTCAGCTGCTGATCCTAGAAAATGACTAGGCTTTCAATGTAAGAGCTCAACCGATAGCCTGTCATTGGTTGAAACCTTCAACTAGCATCGCAAGATCTCGCGATATGCCGTTATTATTATTATTATTTTATTATTGTAATAAACTTATTTTATTTGAAGTGAGGCCGAGTGCACTTGTGAGGCGGCACTCGTCAGTGAAACATCGTTGTTCGGTCGTTCTTCATTATATAATCCAAAGTCGATTTTCATCTCGTGCTATTTGGACAGCTTTGGAACAGGCGGCGATTTCATCAGGTAAATGGGTCGCCGTGATCACGAACAAGGCGTCAATGATCGAGCATTAACGCTGGACAGTGACCCATTGTCGCGCAGTAACCATCACGGAATCAGAAGATGTTCCACATTTAATGCATTATATATAAGTTTTTAAGAGTATTAGGATGAAGTTATCCAAACAGAACACATGGCGTCGCTCTAAAACGGTAGAAAGTAGTAAGATCCGTAAGGTGGCCTGACAGTTATAATAAAAACACCGATAACTAAAATTCACTTTTATGCTGATAAATTGGATAGAAATGAAGAAAAACCAAATCAAATAATAGAACCATGAATGCACTTCGTCGTACCATTGCTTGTTTCATTTTATAAATCTCCCCGCGAGCTCAGAACGCGATGTTCTCCCTCCGTTGAAGAGGAAATTGCTAAAATTACGATGTCTATCGTTGAACCATGAGATACTCTACCTTAGTTGTCTTTTGTCGTTGTCGATTATTCGCGAGTTTCCTGAGGTAACATCCGATGACCTTTCTAGCTCTCTAGCATCTTTGAAACGTGGTATGTAATTATTACATCAGTATTATTTTCCACAACTAAATTTATCCCAAAGTCTAGATCGCCCTTGTAATAAGTTATTCAAACCCACAATAATGTAATAACGTAACACCTTGTGTAACGCGTGCTATGAAATGATTACCACAATACTTCACGAAAACTACAACTATTAAACAGAATATCACCATAAACTCGAAGGAGGAGGGGGGGGGGTGTCATCTATAAGACTTCCAGTCTTCCGACACCTTTATTTTTCACCGGTATCTTGTGTTTTTGTGAATAGATTGTATATAAAACCAATATTTACAAATTTGTTTTATATCATATAGGGTATCTATGGATCATATAGGCGATCCAAATGTGTGGTATAGTATGCCGAATGAATTAAGATAATAAAAATAAAATAATAGTGCGAAATGCCCTTATGGGCTCATCGTAAAAGTAGCGCCACCTACTAGATATGTTACTCCCGCACCTCATTACGTGATGTCATTCAGTCTACATAGTTACGTCACTGGGTCGGCTCTGCTCCGTGTGTGTGTTATTCGCTACATTGATACATGGACTTATTCAGTGTTTCAGTATTGCTTGATCTATCTGCAGCATATACCGCCGACCATTCGTCGCTTCTATATCGCCTATACACCTGTTATGGGTATCACTGTAACTGTCTTTACGTGTTTCAAAGCATATCTCACTTGATGAAGTGTTTTAGAACCTTCGTATCTTAAATCCGGTGTACCTCAGGGATCGATACTTCGACCACTTCTATTAACACTACGTAGGGCATCGGTGTGATATCATCAAAAATCATGGTATTAGTTACCACATGTACGCATATGATATTCAGCTACATAAGAGCTGCAGTAGTGGTGGCCCCTTTTTTCAAATCGATTGTCGAGATGTGTAAATGAGATCAAAATGTGGATGGATTCTATTCTGCTTAAAGTGAATGAGGATAAAACGAAAGTGTTACACATCAGTCGTCTCTCGACAATTTCTGTTAATATCACGATGGGAAGCATTGATGTATCTTCGTCTGACAGTGCCCACAACGGAAGTTACAGTATTTTTGGATAAACTTTTTTAGATCACGTTGGTAAGATACGTGGTACGTGTTTTATGCATCTTTAATATATTCGTGGTATTCGCCAGTATCGCAGTTGTTGCGGCTAATATTATATACTAACTTGTGACTTCACGGTTGAATTATGATAAGAGTTTACTGTTTGGTTGCACAGATACATAATTATCGCGCTTTGTTCGTATATTGGACACCGCATGTCGTGTATGTATGCGCAAATCGAAATTCTGTCACGTAACGTCATCGCTCTATGGCCTCCATTGGTAGCGGCCTCATGGACGGATACAATTTAAGGTTTTGGTGCATGTTTTCTGTGCTCTGCATAAGTTAGCACCATCATACATCGTGCTGCTTCTCGTCCCTCGGCGTAACCTTTGGTCAGGTTCTTCCTGAAATTGGCCCATAGCGCACGCGCAGCAACGATTCGTAAGGCTCTCTGAGTGAGTATCAGGTTAGATAACAGACATTGTGCATTTTTATAAAGTTTCAGTGACTGGAGGCGAGCGTTGCGATGTGTTAAAGTGTATCCCTGCGCGTATTGTACCCAAAAGACGCTTAAATCACCGCCACGAAAGAAATGCACAAAAGCTATTAGTGCACTACGAAAGCACGGCTTCTAAATGACCGATATGATGCTTCAACGATCACGGCGAGAACGACGGTAATAATTCTTAGTGTTTTCTAGTCTGGTGGGACCGACAAAACACTGTACATATACATAAAAATTCCGTAGAATTGATAAAAAAATTTGGATATTAAAAGTACTATAATAGCATGTTAAAAATTATAACATAAATTGAATAAATATATTTTTATATTTGCTTTAAAACCTCAACTGTCGGACTATTTCGCATCGTAGCCGGAATTTTATTGAATAAGTTTGGGGCAGCAAAAAAGAATGCTCGGTCTCCGAAATTAACACAGCGTGTGCGTTGGACATCTAGTGTAAGGGACGCAGATTGAATCACGTGTATTCTTGGTAGTCTGACGTAGGGGGATAGTGGATGTAAGATACGGTGATGCTTGATGGTGTTGAGATTTGAAGGTTATCAGAACATTGTACGATATCTGACTGGCAGCCAACGGATGGATTGAAGCACGGCAGTTATGTGTTAAGAGTGTGGAGTCCAAATGAGAAGCCGAGCTGCTGAGTTCTGTAGCTTCTGAAGACGCGCTAATTCAGTGTTTGGCAGATCTCTGTATAAAGACTTGCAAAAGTCATTTTTTACTAGTAAAAAACGCATGAGTTAAAGTTTCACATGAAATAAGGTCCAAGTACTTAGAAACTGACTTGATATTCTTCAAATGCAAATAGCCAGATTTAATTACAGCAGAAATTCGCCAATGTTCTTTGCTTGACGTGAAATTTTTGTCAAAAATAAGTCCCATCTTGCGAACAGAGTCAGATTACCTACACTGAGAGATATTTCAGTAGCGGGTGATTTTGAGAATGGGGATGTGATGTATAATAATCCAGTTTTGAAGGGGTTTAATTTCAATTTGTTAACTGCCATCCAAATGGCTAGACCACGAATGCATGCCGACATTTTAGCTAGACAGTGTCATTGTGTTTCTAATTGATTCTTAGTATTGCCTGGCATTCAAATTTGTGTGTCGTCAGCATAGAACAATTATAATTGATTTTATGCTGGTCTATGACATCAGCAAAGGGCTTGTATACGCAGTGTAGAAGATCAAATATACTTCCCTGAAGCCATGATTTATTCACGACTTCCGGTTCTGACTACAAAATAACGATCATATAGATAGCTTTCTAGCCATTTTAAGGCGGTGCCCACAATACCGAATCGCTGCTGTAGTCTTGATAGCAATATAGCATGGTCTATAGTATCACTACGTGAGCATCAACAATACTAGTAATATAGCATGGTCTATAGTATCACTACGTGAGCATCAACAATACTAGTAATATAGGATGGTCTAGAGTATCACTACCTGAGCATCAACAATACTAGTCCCGAACTGTTTCTTTTCGCACGAAACTATCGTGAGGTCTGCCTTAAACACGAAAACTTAGTTTTTAAGTTTCTTCAGTCCACCTTGCCTGGCTCGAGATATTTAGGTAAATCGTTAGTCTAATTTACAACCCAAAACCGAAAATGTTCTCTTTTCAGCTTTATTCGGCGAATTTCTTCTGTATTATTCATAAAAGAATACGACCGTTTCCATTGAAGATATGTTGGAAATTCCCAGCACATTGTTTTGTCAAGTCCAGGTCGATTGATTATGTATACAGAATTACAGACGCTTCTAGTTTTGCAATTGCAATTGTCAGATTGCATAGTTGATGAAATCCCTCTCATACCAAGGCTCTATGACAATACGTACAGGATAACGCCACTGGATGTATAGAAAGCTTACCAATTACGGCTCGCGTGTTGTCAAGGAAACGCAATTATCGCTTGCCACAAACGAAACTTACATAATAACCACGTCAGCGCGGATGATCAATCGCTTACTCGAGAGGAATGTAAGCCACTAATACGATGAGTGGTCACTAAAATCACCACCTTCGAGTTTCAGCTATTATAGATCGTGTGTTAAACTCACCCAGGTGAATTAACAGGACATCTGCCAGCAGGTTATAAGTAACTCAAATACTACGAGTAAAAACACCCAAATTGTCGCGATATCCCCGATTCCAATTTGACGTCGACTCGGGACACATTTTTACATTCATGGTCATAATATTGTAATTTTTGTCGTCCGCCATCATCTACTACCGGCACATTACATAGTGGCGGTGGTGCAAAGTAGTACATTATTGTCGGCCCTTTATATATTGCATTATGGGTAGTCCTTTACAAACCTGGCCCCGACTGGGCTCATTACGATGTCGCTTAAGTCATCGCAATGTAAAAATTAAGTAATGAAAGTAATAAAGGTGATAGGGGTGATGAAGGTAATAAAAGTAGCAAGTAATTATAGTAATAATCGTAATAGTAATGAAAACGCTTAGGCTAATGGTGGTGGTAATCGCTGTGATAATGGTTCCATTCCTTGGAACATTTGTAAACCCCACAGTTGGGTGCCATCAGCATAATGATCATTTACAAACAATTTTTGAAGTATTCATCGTGAGTTACTATAGTGATACACTCGTTTTGATATTTGTTTCAATCCTTATGAACAATCTATACAAATTCCAACTGTTATATCCATAAAGTAATGCAGTATTATTTCTCAAATGTTAAATTTCGATCAATGTGTATTTGGTTTAACTGTATAGCGCACTTTAGCATACGATACTGCCAAGCTTGTTCTTTACTTCCAGAATCACTCTCTGGAGAAAAGAAACATCAAATTCATTTCATCTCTCTGATTTGCCTGATACCAACTCATCTTCCAGCTCTATCACCTTCACCAAACCACAAGTGTTACCTCGAATATGTACACGTGATTCCTGTAATAACATCAGACCGCCAAAGCAATGAACCTTTTAGCTATAGCCGACCGAAAAATTTAGTATCTGTGCAGGCCACGATACTCCGTACCACTACTCACCTTAACATTGCCACGTGAAGCTCTGGATCAGTCAACAACAAAACTCACTCCATTAATGATACAATAACTCAGCATGGTCTTGACATTGTCGCAATCACCAAAACATGTCTCCGGCCCGATGGCGCTAAAGGAACAAATATCACCGACTTACTCCCAGCAAACTGTATCATTATAAGCTCTCCGCGTCAGTCAGACAGACCTGGTCGCCGCAAAGCCTCGATTCATCACAAATCCCTGACTGCATTCGAGCCTCAACCCACTCATGAATTCCGCCAGATTTCATTTGAATTCACTGAAGTTCCTTTAGCATCGGACTCTATGTAATGACCTTTTATGGACCACCGACTCTTTTATTGACGACCTGGAGACTATCGTTTCTATTAGATCTTTATAGTTTAAAAAAACCTTGCTCCTTGATGACGTTAACTTTCATTTTGAACATATTGATGATGCTCTAGTTATTCGTTTTACTAGTGTACTAGACCAATTTTTACTCCTCAATTTTATATTTGTGCCTACACATAAAAATGGCCACACCCTAGATATGGCTGTGGTTCCCACTGATAGCGTTATCAACCATATGACTATTTTTGATAATACTTTGTCTGACCACTTTTTTTATCAAATTCCAACTGAATACAAGCAATACTCGAATAAATTATCAATGTATTAAAAAAGTAAAAAATCGGGAAAATCTCCAGAATCAATACTGACAACTTTAAATCTGACTTCTCAAACATCCTCGCCTCTCAGCAGCCACCATCTGATGCTGATGGACTACTATCCGATATCGACTCACTCTCGACAAACATGGTCCAGAAGTGACAATAATGCCGCTACCGCGCGAACCAGAACCTTGTGACTTGACTTGACATCGTGCACGTCGTTCGGCACAAAGTGGAGGAAGAACCCGGTTGATGTCACCAAAAAAAACATACCAATCCGCAGTCAGCAATTTTAACTATCTCATTAAAGATGCTAAACGTAACTACTCCAGCAAATCAATATCCGAATCGCAATCATCTCAAAAAACTACTCTTTCAGACCTTAAATAAGCTAACAAATAAACCATACTTTCGCAACAATCCACCAACCAGCATTCGTGAATCCGACCAACCTGAAAAATTCGCAAACGTTTTTTCATAAAAAGTTGAAAATCTCAGACAAGGGGTCGACGCTATAGATCTCGCCTGCTCCTCACCTACCGACCCACATGTTGACTCTGCTGCCTGTACTCTTTCTGAATTGTCCTCCGTGTCCGCAAATAAAAGCAACGAAATCATCAAGTTACATCAGATAAAAACGTCATCAGCCGACTCTGTTCCCAAACGTGTAATGAAATTCTGCTTCCCCGTTCTTTTAACCTATTTTGTCCAACTAATTAACATGTCCTTCAGCAGCTGCTCTTTCCCACAGACTACGAAGACAACCACCATTACCCCATTACTTGAAAAGTTCAATCTCAATCGCAACATCCTGACAAATTTTTGACCGTGATCTGCTTCTTCAAACCTCTTGAACGCGCAGCCTGCCGCCAACTCAACCGCTACCTCACAACTAACTCCTTGCTCTCATCTCGCCAATCTGCATACCGACAAAACGTCGGTGTCAAAACTTCTCTACTCTGCATCCGTAACAACATCAGACAACACCTGGATAATTCTGTTGTTCTCATTCTACTTGATATAAGTGCCGCCTTTGACACAATTGATCACAACATTCTTCTTAATCATCTCAGATCCCGATTCGGTATCGCCGGCAATGCTCTTGCATGGATCAAATATTATCTACAAGACCGGCGCTATATGGTAAAAACATCTGACTTCATAGCAAGTCCTTATCCATTCCCTTATGGCGTCCCACAGGGTGGCGTACTTGGTCCTATACTCTATACCATGTACACTACCCCGCTTGGTAACATGATCGATAAACACAGCATCGACTACATTTTCTCCGCTGACGATAACCAACTCTGACTACCTGTCAACACAAAGGATCCCATATCGCTTGAAACATCATAAGAAAACTAACTATACGCCTCCATGAAATTGGAAGATCGTTAATAAATTAGAAATTAATCCAACGAAAACCGAAGTTATGCTCATCTCTTCACCATTCTCTACTACACCTCCTCCAGACATCTCCATCACCATTGAATGCTAAACTATCAAACCCTTTGACCACGTTTGCGACCTTGGTATAATATTTGACACTCGTATGACCCTACATATGCCGAGATCCAAAACTCTCTAATCTGGATAGGGGTATTTACACAACATCCGAGCCATCTCTCAGTACTTGAAACCTAAACTGTGTGAAACGTTAGTACATGCTTTTGTCACCAGTAAAATCGACAACTGCAATTCACTCTATGTAAATCTGCCTTCCACTGAACTCTCTCGACACCAAAGATTACAGAACAGGGCTGCTCAAGTTATCTCTCAGATCTCCAATGGCTATCCCATCACTCCAGTTCTCCGCTCACCCCAGTGACTATCTGTCACGTCCCGTATAATCTTCAAAATCCTTCTCCTTACAATTGTATCCATGGCATGGCTCCTTATCTATCCTCGACAATCTCAATCAACACGTCTAAGCGTTCCACCCGCTCGTCTTCACTCCTCACGCTTGCAGTCCTTAGTATAAAACTTGCTAATTCGGGGAATCATGCTTTCTACGCTGCTGCACCTCGCCTCTTCAATGCACTTCCATCCCACATTCGACAATCTACATATCTCAGCCTATTCAAAATCTCAAAACACACTTGGATTGCTTTCACAAAATAGTTCAACAGTACTTTATCAATTTGCCAGGAATCATCACTTTAAAACAGACACTGCCTGTTTCTGTTTTTCACCAATTCTTCATATTGATGGCGACTGTGCCTACATATGATTTTTCTTTTCGATATTTGTTCTACTTTCCTCTGTGTTATTCAACATTGTTATTTTATTTCATGCTCACTGTAAATGTACTTGTATCTAACCTTGACCTGTCTTACCTGTATCCTGTTCGGTGTTAATTTTATATAATTTAAGTAATTACATTGTAGTCTTAGACCAGTAGGTTATTGTTTCATGTAAAGTGCGTTTGACAGCTGAGCTAATAAGTACAGTTTAATCAAATAAATTTTATTTCATACTTACTAGATATATCTCTTCCCATGGACCGTAACATCCAGATAAGATCCGTGGAGAAAATATCCAAATAGAAGAACTTGGAAATTGAAATAAAGAGAATGTGGGGAATGAAAACGCGAGTAATCCCAATTATCATCGTTGCGTTGGGGACTGTTGCCATTGTCCATGGATGGTGATTTTGTTATTAAGTCGATTTCTGGTACATAGCCATCACAAGATCTACAAAAATCGGCTCCTATCGGGCAAATATAACGAAAAGTATTAGATATGTCCAGAAATACATAGAAGTATTTTTAAATATCGAACAGTATGCGGCAAGTTTTTTTTGTAGAATATTTTTGGCGTAAAATGTCAAAGATTCCATAAAAGTAACTCCTTGAATGGCAATCCCTAGTATGGAGGTGTATAATACAGGCATATTGTACTAGCGCGTGAATTTATATATACTGTACTCGGCTATCACCCAAGGTCTCGTCTCGGTAATAGCGGTGTACACACCCATTAGAGGCTGTGGTCATGAACGATAATTATAACAATAGCAATAACAACAATGTATGTCCGACTGTGTGTCTCAATAAGTGGTGTCAATGGGGGTAGCCAATGTGGGTCTTTGAATAGAAGAAAGAAATGCGCAGAAAAAAGCCTCTTCCATCGTCCTATCGGAGGTAAAGGTTTTATGTGCATTTCTTTCGATCAATAGGTAAGTGAACGTATGTGTCTGTGAATATGTATAAGTGCATATGTATGTAGGTGTGTGTGTGTGTGTGTGTGTGTGTGCGCGCGCGCGCGCGTGTATTCGCATTTGTTCGCTTATTTACCCAACGTGTTTGTGTCAGTAAATCTGTAGTAAAACGGTGCGACCGCGTGTTCCTTTATTCGTCTATTTCTTTGGTAAGACAAAGAGCAAAGCGATGCTACATGCTTTCTTTTCCATTTTAATGGTATTAAAGAACACAAAAAAATAGACAAAAACGTCCTTTCGAGTAGGTTAGTTACACCGCCACACACATGCGCGCGCAGGCACAAATAAAAGATCACAGTCAAAGGAAATTTAATCAGTACCAAATTTAGTGAGATATCCCGAAATCTGCTCTACCTCAATCGGCGTTCTGGTGATTTTCATAATAACTTACAAAGGGAATCTTCTGTATTTAAGTGTTTATTCCTGCGATATACAAGGACATTTTAAGGAGCAGTGATCATTTTTAGGTCTATTAAAGAATAGACAAATGGACGTCGCGTGGAAGCCGTCCGTGAATGGCTAAAATACAATACACGTAACTCAACAGCGAGTTCTCCATTGTCATTGGTTGCTGCGATTTACGGCGTCGTATAAAGGAGACGTCGTGTCTGATATCGGCATTCCTGCGTTCGGTAAACGTTCAGCATGTGATCGTCCATTAACGCCATGTTTTTATGAGTGTATGTAAATTTGTTAAAGCTCCGTATGTGATTCGACCGCCTACTGTACGATAACAATGCTTTCAAACTTAGTTTCGGGTATTTTTTAAACACTCGTGCATATTTTCAGGTCAGCCATATAGCGGCCAATCGTAATCATACGATGATTGTTGTGCTAATGTCATATATATAATATAATATACGGCTATAGAATATCTCCCGTACTTTGGTTGTGCTCTGACTGGATAACTCTGTTATATAATTATTCATCTTCTTTGAGGGTCTAAAAACAATCAGTTGCATATTATTAGATATCAATTTTATGTCTTACAGCGAGAAATATTACGGAGATCGGTGTTTTCGGTTATTAATTTTTTGGGAAATTTTATTCATATGCCTACAGATATGAAATCACCCAAAATATATCAAAGCTACGATGAACAAAACGTAAGTAAGATATTTTCCCGCACTCTAACAACATTAAGAACACGACCGCGCTTAAATTGGATCAGTTTGTTGATATAAACGAGAGAGTTATTTCGCTGGTCGGTAAAGGTAAGAAGAGTACTAAAGATAGTAGTAACTTCTCGTAGACTAACTGATACTAAATACTAAAATATAAACACAGGTCATAAGTTTCCGCATACAAGTATACTTCGTCGATTTAAAACGAGTGAAGAAACGGATTTGGGGGAAAGCGATTTCCGGCGGAATGTGGCGAAAAAGAAAACCCCTGCCACAAAGGAAAGAAAACTACGTAGAAAAAGCAGAAATAGATTAGATTAGATTGACGACAAAGAAACAGCGATATTTTTATAGTGCAGCTCTAGGCAGTTTTTATCAAATATATTTTTCGGTCCCCAGGACACGTTCAAAATAATTAAATATTGTACCGGATATTTTAGTAAGCCTCGTATTCATAATGATCACAAGTTATAGAAAGAAATTAGTATAGGGCCACCGACCTACCTCAAGACACGTACGGTCGCAATAATTATATTTTTATTTTATCACAACCTGCCTAATACTCGCAATACTCACAATACTCCAAGTTACCTAATTGGTTTCTTTATGGCCATTACATATCAAAGCATTCATATACACTAAATTATTATCAAATTAGTGTCTTTGTGACAATGATTCGATATTAAATCAGCCAAATGCACTAAATTATCATGAAATTAGTTTATTTATAACAATGTTTTGATATCAACACTGTAATATACACTAAATTACCATCAAAATAGTTTCTTTATGACGATGATTTGATATTAAAGCAGTCAAATGCACCAAATTATCATCAAATTAGTTTCTTAATGGACAATGATTTGATATTGAAGCAGTCAAATGCACTAAATTACCATCAAAATAGTTTCTTTATGACGATGATTTGATATTAAAGCAGTCAAATGCACCAAATTATCATC
>WURV02180554.1:0-13320 GCA_011762755.2 Epimenia babai
GCCTTATGCATAGAACACAAAGCATCTGCCTTATGCACAGAACACAAAAGCATCTGCCTTATACACAGAACACAAAGGCAACCGCCTTATGCAGAGAACGCAAAAGCATCAGCCTTATGCAGAGAACAAAAAGGCAACCGCCTAATGCACGGAACACAAAGGCAACTGCCTTATGCCCAAAACACAAATACGACATGAGTTAAGGTCCACACACCGGATGAATAATTTGACACCTGGATAAATACTTTAATAAAGAGCCTTTTATATAAATCCATGTCTATTCCAGTGCTGGGGGAGTCCCACGAGATTCTCGATGCGAAACTCGAACAGTGACCTCTTTCCACACGACCTGCTTCCTGATCCAACTCTCGAATGCCACGATCCGCTTCATCCGATGTCAAGGGCGTTTGATTTTGCTATTGCCTGTACAGAACGAGGCAGTATGTAAATTATGACCCAGATACATGTAAATAAACTCGCATGTAGTACAAACGATAATATTGCTCCTTGTTTGCCTGAACCGCTTTTAAAGACTTTTGTTTACTAATTAGGTACAACGAACCCAAGAAAAATATTTTGGCAACCTCCTATTCCAGTATTTGGCAAACACAGTGAAAGTGAGGAAGAAAGAGATGGGGCAAATTTTAGAAGATGAAACTATATAAGTTACACAATACTTTATGAATAATGCGCGTCTTTCAGTTCTACAGACCGACTACAGCTTGACAGAACTTCAAACGATCCACGGCAGTTCGATGGGTAGTTTGACACCATTTCCGGTTTCCGTAACGAAAACCTCTTCTGTCATGGCGCAAAGATCTACTGATCTATGTAGGTTTAAACGAAATTGAACCCATTGGTTATCTGAGGAATGTTACGGTCGTTGTCACGCAGCCAGTATGAAACAGTAAAAAAATTAACCTGGGAACAGTTGAAGATGAATAAGCGATGTATAATTTTCTTTCAATTTGAAAACTTGTTATATATATTCTTATATTGCAGTTAGCTATAAAGGTATTCTTTTTTGCTAAATTTTGCGCAATAATTCAACATTTTTAATTATAAAGAACGGGAAAATCATGGCGACGTAATCACGATATGAATAAAAACCGAAAGAGTTGTAAATTTAAGATACACGTTCTTTAAGTTAACACACTTTGAAAGAATATGAACATTTTCGGATGACAAAAGACCAATGATTGTATGTAAATCGTGGCGTACCGATGGCATTTGTGTATGCCTGTGAAAATAGTTCAGACACTAGCCGCTGTCTGGGCCTTTCTTGGTTCTTTACAAAATCAGCATAAGTATGCTCTAGTGACCACGACGAATGAATTACGCGAAATGTTGGGAAAATACCATTGCGAGACCCACCAAGTCTGGGCCGACAAATGACCTTCGTCGAGGCGTGCTAAACACACCGAACATCGAGCGATAGTTGCCGATATGGCGTAGACTTCACTAGTTGATCGTTTACATGGGCTGATGGGATAGTAGACAGGTGGATGGGGTAGTAGACAAGTGAATGGGATAGTGGACGAGTGAATTCGATAGTCGACAAGTGAATGGGAGAGTAGCCATATTAATGGGAAAGTGGACAAGTGAATCGGATAGTAGACAAGTGAATGGGATAGTAGACGAGTGAATGGGATAGTAGGCAAGTGAATGTGATAGTAGACAAGTGAATGAGATAGTGGACAGGTAAATGGGATAGTGGACGGGTGAATTGGATAGTAGACGAGTGAATTAGATAGTAGACGAGTAGATGGGATAGTAGACGAGTGAATAGGATAGTAGACGAGTGAATGGTATAGTAGACAAATGAATGGGATAGTAGGCAGGTGAATGGGATTATAGACAAGTGAATGGGATAATAGACAAGTGAATGAGATAGTAGACAGGTAAATGCGATAGTGGATAGGTAAATACCTTCGTGGACAAACAGTGTTTAAGGACTTTTTTGTCTGAAAAACGTGGCGTTTTATATGAGGGCGTGGTTGTAACCACACACACCACACTATATTTAGTTGAAGTTGTACTATATTCTACTACGGATTATATTATCATGGTTGGAATGGACATATATTATTATGCCTGCGATTGGCTAAGGTGGCACACCAGTAGTGATTTCGTAACAATAGCTAATCTTCAGATAGCTCCCTGGTGCCCAGATGTCGCCTTGCCGTTGACGCAGCATTTTCATCTGTAACGCGGATACAGTTTGCCCCTAAAATTGTTTAATTATATGTTCGGTTGCAGTGTTGTTCAGACGAGTGATTAGCGATAAATTTCCGGCAAAGATCGACTTATCCACTGCCACAGTATCGCCTGTCTCTCTTTACAAAAGAAAGCATGTGCCCGACTGGGCTAAACCGGAAAAGATGAAGTTGCAAGACGTGTCGGCGGTCGTCGTAGAAATCGAAAAGAAGTTAGGATTTCAAAACATCAGATCGAAAGTTGGACTTCGCAGACCAACGTAGGTTTTGCTATATATCCTGTATTTTAATACCAAATCAACCATAATAATTTTATTTATTTATACACCATGTTTGAATATTGAGTACAATGAACCGTAAATTAAGGAGTAAGTACAGTCGTCTGTCAACAGAAAGACGCCTGATATCACGTTTTATATGTGGAAAATATCGTGTTTGCGTATCCGTAATTGGATAGCTGGCGTAGAGATTATTTGGCTATAAACCGTGGCTGAGCAAACCCGTAAACTGTTGCTGTGGGTATATAACTCAACGTGGAATAGCACGCGTGGAAGTTAGCAGCTAGTTAGCTAGGAACAGAAAGCAGATACTTTCGAATCTCTCTGTCTCTCACTCTTCCCCCTCCTCGCCTTCTCTCTCTGCCTCCCCTCTCGCTTCCCCCTCTTTTCCTCTCTCTCTCTCTCTCGCCTTCTCCCTCTGCCTTGTATCGACTTAGGTCTCTCGGACTTTCTTTTCTCGCTCCTCTCCCTCTATCTTCCTCTAGATTTGTAATATTTTTCAACCACCACCTTTCAGATCTCTCGCGGAAACGCTTCGATCTTACTCGCAGCGCGAGAATTTCGCCGAGTTTCTGAAAGGAAAAGGCGTCCTTCTAGACTTGAATTTCGTCTTGGATGTCCAGAAAGGGAAATCTATTAAAAAGGCGGATAAAGTTGCGCGCTATTGCCACACAATCCACAAAAAATATTTCAGCAAACGAGCCGGTTATGGTGAGAAATCGTACTCTTTATTTTTGACGACGTCGCAGCGTTTTTTAAATCCATCTTTGATAATAAGATGCCTCTTCATCACGTTGCAGTCTCAAAATATAACGACACATTATTCATAAATTTTTACAAACTAACATGATAAACCTCGGTTTAAATATATTTACATCAGTAATGTTTACATTATCTTAATGACTCTGCTTCTACGATCGCTCTTTTATAGTTTTCTTTTTTCACGCATGAAAAGGTTTCGAACTGTCTTAGGAGTTTACGCTCACTACCCAAAGAACTGCACGAAATAAAATTAGCGAAGGGCAATCCATCAGGAGAGTGACGATTCATGGTAACCACAGCAGAGCAATCACCCTTCATTCGAGCAACCACAAGCGTGAAAAAGTAAAAAGAAGGAATCGGTCGTGCAAATGAGCACATAAAAATTCATCGACAATAATTCAAAATGCTAAAATTGTATACATGTTTACTAATAATATATATCAAATACATTTATTGTTTAATGCAATCGTTATTGTATATAAAATACGTCAAGGTTTATATTATGCAGGGACGAAGTTCGATTGCAAAGCCGAGATTCTGAGGGCTATCCCAAACACGGAATTTATCGCTCCCGCTGCATACACTCGCGCACAGGCGGCCGTTTTTATGAACTTGCAAAATAAATGGTGCGTGTTTAACGATGTGTGCGTAAGAACTATCAAACCCCTCCGAAGCATCAGAATATTGTGTTCTTTTCGTTTTATGCGAGGGCACAGTAATATATATCGCCTACCTTGGTCTAGATATCCACGGGCGATGGGGTGTAGGTCGGGTGTAAGTAGGATGAGGCTAGGGACCGGGTAGGGTGTAGGTATGTGTGTGTATTTATACGTGTGTTAGATTCACTTACCTTTCGTTTACTGTGAATCGGAGTTTTAGGACATTTTTATAAATATATGAAGTTATCTCGTCGTCTTTACGGTTTCGTCGTTTCGTTGCCATTGAAAAAGGTTTAGTCATACGTATTTAGCTCTCTCAGTTTTACGCATGACGTGTGCAGGTTCGCCGCATACCAGGCGACCTTCGGCACGGCCAAGACCACTGACGAAATCGCCGGTGTGTGGAAAGGTCGACTCAGCCAACCGCAAGATGAAGACATGGAGCTCGTCGCCAGTTTGATGAGAAAGAAGAAAAGAAAAAAGATCTCAACGGTTCGTGTTCGTTCCGGATTTAACTCCGATCTTTTAACTATCCACTGTCGTCATCATGTGCTTCTCTTGGTATTTAAATTATTCTAATAAATTCTACCAAACTAATAATTTAGTCAGGATATAAGCGTGACCATTACACATCATGAATTTTCTTGTTTTTTTTTAATGCTGTATTATATAAATAGATTTAGCTACAAATATTTTAGCGAAAACACAATAGAGCCGCGTAAAACTCTTCACAAACATTAGCTTTCGAATGTCACGAATACTTGGCCGTATATTTTTTTAGGTTTTTTCTGTTTGGGATTATGTATTTGAGGGCAATGCTTTCCTATCGAAACAGTAGAAGAGTCGGTGATGACGCGAGAGACGGTGATAACGCGATGGTAACTATGTAAAAAGCAGTGGTGACGTGATGGTGACACGAGAGACGGTGGTAACGCGATGGTTACACTAGGTAAGAGGCGGTGGTGACACGATGGGGAGATTAGCTAAGAAACGGTGATGACACGAGAGACAGTGATGACGCGATGATGACACTGGGTAAGAGACGGTGATCACGCGGTAACATGGCGCTCCGATCGCAGGGAGCCAGATGGCTGCTGTACATCAACGTTATCACGACTTTCATTCGGGGAATTTCGTCCAGTCTTCTGCGCAAATTGTTCCATCTCTTCCTATGCAACGAAATTCAAAACCAGTACGAAAACGTCATGGCTGCACCAGGTGAGGCAATGACATAACAAATGTATACATCGTAAAACATTCCTGATATATTTATATTTCAATCAAATGACGTCTCTTTCTCTCTGTTTCTCTCTCTCCGTTTCTCTATCTCTGTTTCTCTGTGTTTTTCTCTCTCTCTGTTTCTCTCTCTGTGTTTCTCTTTGTCTCTGTTTCTCCCTCTCTCTCTCTGTTTCCCTCTCTGTGTTTCTCTCTCTCTTTCTGTTTTCCTCTCTGTGTTTCTCTCTCTCCGTGTGTCTTTCCCTTTCTCTTTCACTCCCTCTCTGTTTCCCCCTCTCTCCCGCTCTTTCTACTCCCTCTTCTCCCCCCTCCCCCCTCTCTCTGTGACGCTTACACAACTCAAATATATTTGGTTGAAGTATACTCAGTAGCTTAGCTGTCAAACACACTATATATAAGTACACACTTCAAATGATCACCGCCTGTAATAGCCACTTTACTTATTTGCCTACCTTATCTACGTCATACGCAGTACAATCCATAACAGTAATAGTATTACATAATGCTATTTGATAGTTTCTTATGCTGTTTGATGTGATATAGTTATAGAAATAGCACAGAAATTATAATAAAATATATATATTTTTGCTGTTTTGCCCCATTAAATATGCATATGAATAGCGACTTTGCCCAAATATGATGCCATTTTTTCGATATTTGTTCCACTTTCCACTGTATTATTCAATATTGTTATCTATTTAATGCTCACTGTAAATGTACATAATTGTATCTACCACTAATCCGTATTACCTGTGTCCTTACTGTTAAGTGTAAATTTTATATAATTTAAATAGTTACATTGTAGTCTTAGACCATAAGGCAGTTGTTTCATGTGAAGTGTGTTTGACAGCTCAGCTAATAAGTACACTTTAATAAAATAAATTTCATTTCATTTCATCATTGACTACTTGAAATAATAAATTGTTACAATCCATTATGTACAGAAACGCTTACTGACAGACACACAACGGAGAAGGGCACGATTATAACATATAACAATGAATAAACGAATAATACATTCGCGAAATTAAACGAATATCGCAGAGTTTGCAAAATTGCGAGGTCTTTTGGTGCTACTTCATAATTAAATGTCAGTAGCAATAATTACAAAACACCGCCCAATATTCAACAATATCCTCCGCCCAGATTTGACGAATTACGATTAGCACGATATACGTGACAAAATTATTTATTATCCCACGCACTTGATTCGATTATCCTTAAACTCCCCGCGTCGTTATCATACATCATCTCTCGGTGCCTGGGGGGCACATATCTTCTTCCATCTCATTAAATCACACGGGCATATTAAACAACAAAATCGGTTTTACGATCGTTTTTCAAGCGTCTTTTAGTGGTCACTAATCCACAATTTTCACGCTGTGGGTCCCGCACGTCTCATTACGACGTCTAGCCATCGCCTAAAAATGCTTTCCTCACACAAATACTAACCACGGTGTTGTTGAATCGGCCAAAAGTTGGCTAGCGTCATGTCAAAATTGTGCACTTTTGAGCGATACGCTGGTTTAGTCGAGATATTATCTTATAATACCAGGTAGGTACAAAAATGGGTAGAGGCTCGATATTATTTATGGCAGTGTGGCGCGCGACGTTCGAAGGAATTGCATATGTGCTGAATAGCTGTCTGAACAATTTCATTTAGTACCGCATCTGAGAGAGTTTTTTTGGCGGATATTTGCTGTCTGTATATGTTGTTCTTTACCTTTAACTTTTACTCTTGGACACTTAGGTATTATGTACCTGCACCCGTTTGTAGGAGGTCTTACGTCAGGGACCGCCAATAACAGTGTCTACCCGGAGCTACCAGTCAGTCTTGGTGGTCGCCACATTATTCTCAACCGCGTCCCCAGCGATGTGCAGTTTTGGTTCGAGGTCATGAGGTAAGTGTAATGATGAGCAGTTTTGGTTCGAGGTCACGAGGTAGGTGTGATGATGAGCATTTTTGGTTCGAGGTCATGAGGTAGGTGTGATGATGTTCAATTTTGGTTCGAGGTCATGAGGAAGGTGTGATGATAGCATTTTTGGTTCGAGGTCATGAGGTAGGTGTGATGATGTTCAATTTTGGTTCGAGGTCATGAGGTAAGTGTGATGATGTTCCATTTTGGTTCGAGGTCATGAGGTAGGTGTGATGATGTTCAATTTTGGTTCGAGGTCATGAGGTAGGTGTAATGCGTCTACTAGAAACGACAGAATTGAAGAATAAAACCAGTATGAAAGTAACTTAAATAAATTGAATAAACATTCAATGTAGCTAAGTATTTTTTTATTTCAAATTGAAGAAACTAAAGAATGAAAAGAACACGGTTTATCTGCTACATTATCGATAGTAAGAAGTCGCAGTTGCAATATTGCTTTCTTATACATTATAAAGAAATTTATAATGATCCACTTCACGATAATTTTTAAAAGTCAAACACGAAAATGTTGCTCTTTTTGTCCTAGCTCGCAGTTTAAGACGAGGGAAACATCCAAAATTCAACAGACATTCACACAATCAACAAAATAACATAATCCTTATTTAAACATCTATTTGTATATTTGTTCACTAGCCAAAATTACGCACCTCATTGATCCGCGTTTTAGTCGCATCTCCAAAGTTCTCAAAAAATTTGCGTTTTATTTTTTTTTCATTCAGCCTGTTGAATATTTCAGGTATAAATACATGGAGCGTTTGTACGGACAGGCGCACGAGGAATCGTTGAGTATTTTTCACCCAGTAGACCTCGAGCACTTGAGATTGAAAGCCGCAAACATCATCCGGTGTTTCCTTCATTCGGACGTGAATCCGCTGATCCGAGTGAGTTTCTCGAATTCAACGCAGGGGAATAGATGTGAAATGAAATTTTTTTGTTTAAAGTGTGCTTATTAGCCGAGCTGTCAAACACACTTCACATGAAACAATAGCGTAATGTTCTAAGACTATCATGCAATTATCTAAATTATATAAAATTAACACCTAACAGTATACAGGTAATACAGATCAATGTTAGATAACAATGTAGATACAATGAACCAATGAACAATGAACCAATAAACATTGAACCAATGAACCAATGTAGACATAGACACGTTTCCCGCGCCCCTCAAGCGACACATTCAAATAGCATAACTTTATACATTCTTAAGTAAGGAGGTTCTCTTAGGGGATCAGTGATTCGAGAAGTAGGAGCACTGGACTCGTGACTGAACGGTCACGGGTTCGAATACGCCAGACGGGCTACTTTTCTGCGATGACCCTCAGCAAGACATCCACGATTGCCGGAGTGAACCCGTTTTCACAATGGGTGTCATCTTTGATGGGCGATATGCGAGTGCGAGTGAAAGTATTGTATCTGCACTGAATATAGCCGCCATAAAAACACTATTTGTAAACTGCATGCGAGAATCTAGGCTGATACTACCGGTCCATAACAGTTGTACTCACTTCTGACCAAAGAATTTTATTGACGATTTTTATATTCAGTCATTGTTTGTGGAGAAAGCTGTCGGATATTCGCCATGTTTGACCTTCATTTGACATTAAAATTCTAATCACACCATTCTTTTTATTTATCTTATATGTACGTATTTTGCTTTATTCGCGATGCTTTTAAACACATTTCAGGTAGCTTTTTAGCCACATCATCGATATAGTTAACAGTTATAATTTCAAGTTGGTAATTATATTGATAAGTGATCTATAAATGGTTTCTTCATCGTCAGGTGAATCTGTCTACGGACTTTGTCGAAGAAACCACGAGCGCGTTGCACCGCAAGTTCCCACACAAGGGCCTGTTTCACGATGGATTGATGACACTGTTTCCTCACGTGTTTCATTATTGGAAACGGTAGGGAATTTCCCTGATGTAATCGCGCGATAAAAAATAATTTATACGATTTTTATCCTACTCAAAATTTTCACAGGGTACGGGAATATATGTGTGATTAAAATACGTATTATTTGTTCGTGGCTTGGACGATTGTTTTAAAAGATGTGTTAGTGATGGGCGAAGTTGCAAACAGGTCTGAGATTTTTGGCAATGGACTGCATGATGTTGTAATTTTTTGATCGTGGTGAGGTGGGGAGTGGGGTGAGTTAACGAGTGTAGATTGCACGCCTCGTTAGAAAGACCAGCAACTTAGTAACATAGCGACGATTTCGACAAGGGACGGTGAAGTGATCGTTCCAAGTATAAAGGCTGAGGGTTCATCACACAAGTCTTCAGAGCCTTAAACACTCCGACAATTGGTCAATCGGTATTATTCGGTAATATGCATACATGATTGCGCTATTGCGGGATTATTGTTATATACATTGTTATTTATATTTTGTCTTTATCTATCTGGTTTGCAAGAGGATTTGACCGTGATGATCTTCAGAAAGTGATTTATTGCAGATTGCTGGAGTTAAACCATATCTAAAAGGGGCCAGGTAGCTGCTCTATAATCAGCATAGATAGACTCTGTATCATCCTTCATGGGTATTGTATCTTCGCTGAATAGCAGCCATAAATTTTACAAACATTTGACAACATTCATTGTCAGTCTTTATTGCAGTCTGCAAATGTCGTACTATTCCTTTAGCCGCGGTTGTCGCCCAAAACGGGCTGTTAACGACCAGTAACACAAAGTTACGATGTCTACCCAATCAGATTCCTGGACACGTGGCACCCCTTGAAACGTTCACGGGGCGGCTTAATTCGTTTGTTCCGAAATAAGTACGCTCAAATTAAGCAAAAATACCGAAACGTCTGTCCACACGGGAGCGCCGACTTCACGAAGAAGGGAATAAAACAGAAGAACGATCCCGACTGTATGTTATCTACGTGTTTAGAACAGAAAATACCAGAAAAAATAATTACCTAACCGTCGCTCTTAGTGACCCAGTAGTTAGAGCCGATTTTATATTTTCTTCGAAAGATCTGAGGTTCGAATCCAGTATTTATTGGCGAAATGAATTCCCCGCCTTCCTTTCGTCTTTCTACTACTTGAAGAAATTAATACGATTCGCGTGTTAAGAATTCTGGTATGGATTTATATTGGTGTGGCTTATTGTAATACTTCACGAGTGTATGGTAAATCACCAGCGATATCGTGAACCTGCCTCATGGGCATTTTCAAAACATCTGCATACGTATTTCTATCTTTTGAAGTACATTAATATTAACCTTCATTATTAGTTCACTTGAGCATGTCCGTCGTCCAGCTGTCCGTCCATTCATCCATTCGATGTTAACATTTTCTGAAAAAGATCTACTTTTCTAGAACCGCTTATCGCAGAGGTCTGCTATTTGGCAAATATTATCCTTGGGTTGGTCTCTTCTAGATTTGTTCATAATTATTATCTCATCGCAGCAAGAGGAGGTAACTTTTGCTGATGTTCGTATTTTTTAAACTCATCTGACCATATGCTCAGTAAGCTTATCTGATCGGCGTTCGTCCATCGTCCGTCCGATGTTTACATTTTCTGAAAAAAATTCTAAAACCGCTAATCGCAGAGGTCTGCAATTAGGCAGATATTGTCCTAGAGATGGTCTCTTCAAGATTTGTTCATGGTATTGTCATCGCAGCGAGGGGAAGTAACTTCTACCTATGTTCGTATTTTTTTATTTAAAAACTTTTTTTCAAAAGTACTGGTCACCGCAGAGGTCTGCCACGTGCAGATATTGTCCTTGGGTTCGTATCTTTCAGATTTGTTCAGCGTCTCGTCATGAAAGCAAAGGGGGGTAATTTCTATCGACTTTTTATTTGCAAATCTTTATCTCCACGTCTTTTTAGTGGCAAGGTCTGCCCTTTAGCAGATATTGTATGTGTAGTTCTGATTCAGATTTGTTTAAGGCATCTCTATTTTGGAAATTAGATGCGAGTCCAGTCTGGGTTTTTCCTACAAATCTGTATTTTTTGTTTCAGTGTCGTAATGGGTATTGTCGGGTCCCTTTTGGCCTCTTGTTTTGTTTCAGCATTGTAATTGGTATTGTCAGATCTCTTTGGCCTCTTGTTTTGTTTCAGTATTGTAATTGGTATTGTCAGATCTCTTTGGTCTCTTGTTTTTGATGTCAAGCAGTCTTCTTGTTCTCATATCAAGATGGCCTCCTTGGCCTCTTATTTTATCTTTTTTTCTTTCTTTCGGGTGAACGTCTTACTGGGCCTCTTGTCCAAAAAATCTTCCCAAGAACCGCTTATCGCAGAGGTCGTCTATTAGGCAAATATTGTCCTTGGGTTGGTCTCCTAGATTTGTTCATAGTATCGTTATCGCATCAAGGGGATGTAACTTCCGCTGATGTTCGTATTTTTCTTATAAAATCTACTTCTCAAGAACCGCTTATCGCAAAGGTCGCCATCACTAACCATCCCTGTGTTTACATTATCAGTCCATATAGCTACGAATTGTGTCAAGGTTTGTATATTTACTAATTTAAATATAATTATTTTATAGCAACGTTTAATTGTTCACCCTCCAATTACCTGTGTCATTAATCAAGTCAAACTGATTTTTTATCTATTTTTTTTATGGGTTCCGACCAATTTTAAAAATCTTCCTATCAAATTTTATCTCTTTTAATCTTTTTATCTCTTTTTTATTTCTTATTTCTATATCTCTCTAAATTTTTGTATTTCACCTCTCTCTTATCTCCCTTGCATATCTTTTTTATCTTTTCTCTTTTTGTAATGCCTATTCTGTTCTTCCAAGTTTATATCCAGATGAGAGTTTTGCGGCCTCTTCAGCCTCTTGTTACAACGACAGATCGTTGAATAATGGGAGAGCAATACAATAGATACAATGGATTCAACTTCGGAATCTATGAAATGAAATTTTACAGATTTATAGTGCCTTTTTAACAAAGACAATTTACAAATTTACGGTTACTATGATTAACTAGAAATTCACGGAATACATGTAATCTATGTAAATTCATGTGTCGCCGTTCATTCCATGTAAACTTTACGCTTGATGTCCTGATGATAATGGCAAAGCAGCTAGATCCAAACCGGTTTGAACCGAACTTTAGACAAATGACGGATTATCTTGAATATATCGAATGATTAATAACGATTTATTACACCCACATATTAAAGCTTCCAGTGCGCAAATGTGTCTGGCCTGTGTTGGTTCACCGGAAGGGAGTAATCATCACTGGTTTTTTGTGCAGTTTTTTCTGGAATAATGCTCAACATGATCTCAAGAGATGAGTTTATTCAACATAATTTTTGTACCGGGTGGGCCAGAAAAAGAGCCACGTGTTTGACAAGTATTTGTATTATTTATGGACATATTTATTCCATATTTCACACAAACTTGGGAAAACTATTTCTATACATAACCTGAAAATTATAAACATAAATATTTATAAATATGGAATTGCCACTAAATTTACTAGCGACGTCATAAAATCCAGTGTTCAAAACTTATTGAAAATGACGCATAGTAATTTTAAGGAAAATTAGCTTTAAATCGTCAGTGTAGACCAATGTGTCGGTATCACATCACCTTAATATACACGTTTACTATACTGTGATTAAAAGAACTGTCCCCCTTCTTGTCGAACCCAGACAGGTAATCATGGTCACCACTCGTTGATGGACTTGTCGATGAGTCTCATCTGTGTTGCATTTTTGTACACACTCTTGCAATGATCGTCAGGCGTTACTACTGGCAATAACATGTCTTCGCACGAGTCTTTCGAGGCGTCTGTAATTTCGCTCGTGCGCTTTCTTGGGTTTCCCGGACCTTCCGCGATCTTTTACGCCACCAGTCTCTCTATACTTGGTGATCAGTCTATATATGACACGCCGACAACTGATCGCACGGTCAGACATGCCAGTGTCCTTCGTCCCTATAATTCGCCTTTAGATATTTTCCTACAAGACGTAGTCGTTAATACACACTTAAGAATGGATATAGTGTGAGAATAACGAATAGAGCTGAGTTTTTTATGTATAGAGCAAAAATGACTTAGGAGAATGCAAACTGACATTGTGACAACATTTATCATGTCCAGCCATGGTACTGTTGTGAGCTGACATGTTACAAAGAATTCAAAATAATGTGCCCTGAGAGTATGCCTAGTAATGACTCATTCATATTAACACTAATATATGTCATACGCTGTAAATTAATATAACCTGTTGAAAAATGTATAAGGTGGGCCTAACTTTCCCCCTTAATAT
>WURV02180565.1:0-13320 GCA_011762755.2 Epimenia babai
CAATCGGGGGGGGGGGGGGACTTGCTGAGGATCACCGCAGAAAAGGCGACTGGTGGGAAGTTTTGATCGCTCACTTCACACGACAATTGATTTATTTAATTGACTTGGCTAAAAATTGAGTATGATTTCCGGTACGTTTAGTGTGTGGCCTAATATTGCACATTTGTATTACATCTTGGGATTTTTTTACCACCTACTGGTCATTCAGCTGTGTCACATTAAATACATGACGCCAAACATTTATTCACAATCCACTTTCATACATAAGACCAAATGTCTACTCACAGCCATTCACCATATATAAGTCCTAACTCGACAGAAAAAATTAGTTACTTGACCAAGATTACCACCGAAACGTCGTATAATGTGTACCACGACTACTAAATGTCTAAGAAAGCGACGCGAGAGTGCTGGGGGTACGGGAAGCCCCCCCCCGCCCCATTTCCAGTTATTTAGTACGCAAACGGGATCTTTTCATGAAACTCTAACTAGTCTATGGTCTACTTCAGCCTCGGTAACACAGCAATACAGGCCAGAAAGGCCTAGAAACCACCCGGTCCTGGCCGGGCCCAGGCACGACGTGCAAGTAACTGACGGCGGCGTTCCAACTGCTCTACACCAGCGGTCTTTCTCCTGTGTATTCCGTTATTTAAACCTTTGGAGAACATAGAGATATGAGTCGTATATATTTTTTTCGGTATTTGAAAGCGTTATGTAACGGGTAGATGACGAGCGGAGTTATCTGGAAATCGTGGTACCAGCAGATACAAGTTTATTTGTGTATTTCTTTCTTACGTCTGAACCACCAGGGCTACCCTTATTAACGTTACGATAATAATACAGTGCGGAGAAGTGTTCGGTGGTGATTTGCCTTAGAGAGTAGCGACAATCAGACGCGGATACGAATAATTCGGAGGCCCCAATCTATGAAATGAAATTTATTTGTTTAAAGTGTACTTATTAGCAGAGCTGTCAAACAAACTTTACACGAAACAATAGCCTAATGGTCTAACACTATAATGAGACTATAAGACTTAAGTTGCATGAAATTAACATCTAACAGTATACAGGTAATACAGATTAATGTTAGATACAACATCATCCATGCGTTAACAAATAAACGAAACGAGGAGTTTGGAGCTCCTTGAGTAGGCTATCGTGCAGGATTAGCGACTACATATTTGCCGGATTCTTGGGGATCTTATGCTCTTGGCGGCACTGCAGAGGAGAGACATGAATCTTCTTGTACGACGGACGCGTCATTCCAGTGCTCGAAGTCTTGTCGAATCTGAGTTTAAGCGGCCGGTTTCCGAACGCGAGCGGCCGGTTTCCGAACGCGAGCGGCCGGTTTCCGAACGCGAGCGGCCGGTTTCCGAACGCAAGTGAAAGTGGGTCAGAGCTACTCACGAGGTTGCCATTTCGGAATCTCACAGAAATATTATGGAACCGACTTTTTGCACAATGAAAGGTAATTACGTACATACATAGTTCAAACAAAGTCAAAGACACAAACCACGACTTTCCTACCATGGAACCTGATATCCGATGGACTGGCGTTGATATACTTTTAGGTTGGTGAGTTCGAAAACCCCTCCCTGTGTCTGTTGTCATTTTCCCACCATGTTACTTCCCTTTGTTGAAAGCACGTCGAGCACGTGGTACACACAAAATGATAATGTCGCCATTGGGTTCCAACGCGCCACCTCTCAATTTGCAGAGTAAGAGGAGTAATAAGATTGATTTACACATTGTCAAAAAAGTCAGAATGATCTCCCTTATTCCCGAATTGTATCGACTGCATGGAATACTAGTAGATACGCCCATTACGAGGTGATAAAATACATTACCGCAAGGCAATTCACTCCGTTTATACACACGCTGCAGTAATATTTGTATTGATATAGCCGTCTAACGATGTTCACTAATTAATATCAAGATCATAATAGCATTCTTAAAGAATTCACCACTGGTTCATATCGTTCTATCCCTATCTACTGTACTACCAGTCCTGGTGTACTTTCCCACTCATCGATCTTATCACAATGACTTAGTGTTAGGTATTTTCACTTCACCCGAAGGCGCACGACTTCTTGGGCGGATCCATTGTTTCTAGCGAATTGACACCATGACGTCATCAGCATCGAAAGCGCACGGGTCGTAACTGTACATTTACAAATTTCATTACATATCTTGAGGTGTGTGTGTGTGTGTGTGTGTTGCTTAAAATCATTAATGGAGACCTCATTTGTATGTCGCTAATTACCATATAAGCGCACTCAAAAGCGTTTCACAGTGGTGATTGTACAAAGAAGCACGATAAAATTCGTTCTAGAAACTGCAAACCTTTTCAACATAGCACACGTAACAACCAAAAACTTGGTGAATGGAAAAAAAGAAGCAACAGAAAGATTTCGTACCAACGAACTACAAAAAGACCAGTTAATGTATCCCCAACTTTATTGTTACTAAACATAAAGTGGGGTCTATTTTGTCTACAAACAATATGAACATCAACTCTCCTTTCACATCACTTACGTAACTGCAATACGCTCGATATTGCAATACGCTCTATATTGCAATACGCTCAAAACTGCAATACGCTCAATACTGCAATACGCTCAATACTGCAATAGGCTACGCTCGGTACTGCAATACGCTCGATATTGCAATACGCTCAAAACTGCAATACGCTCAATACTGCAATACGCTCGGTACTGCAATACGCTTGATATTGCAATACGCTCAAAACTGGAATACGCTCAATACTACAATACCCTCAATGCTGCAATACGCTCAATACTGCAATACGCTCGGTACTGCAATAAGCTCGATACTGCAATGCGCTCGATACAGCAATGCGCTCGATACAGCAATACGCTCGATGCTGCAATACGCTCCATACTGCAATACGCTCAAGCCATAACGCACACGTCCTTATCCACGTACTTTTAGATTCTCGTCCACGACCGCCAAGTTTAATGGTTACAAAATTAAACGGACGAGTTTATTAACAATCATCGGTGTTAATTGGCAAGTATATTGCATACTACATTGATCGTGGGAACAGATAAACTGGACGCACGCGGGGTGTAATTTTTAATAAGGAAGGTCACGTTACGGGCGAATATTTCAATAGACACTTGGGAAGTAATATTGTGTTATTCTATTAAAACGTATGGTATATAACGGAAAGGTATCGTAGTAAGTGGGTTAGTAATAAAAGTAGTCACTCAATGAGTAAGTTAGTTAGTGAGTAAATAGTAGATAAGGGAAATAGTGAGTGCATTAGTAGGTAAGTTAGTTGGTGAGTAAATAGTAGATAAGGGAAATGGTGAGTTAATTAGTACGTAAGTTAGTTAGTGAGTGAATAGTAGATAAGAGAAATAGTGAGTGAATTAGTAGGTAAGTTAGTTAGTGGGTGAATAGTAGATAAGTGAAATAGTGAGTTAATTAGTAGGTAAGTTAGTTAGTGGGTGAATAGTAGATAAGTGAAATAGTGAGTTAATTAGTAGGTAAGTTAGTTGGTGAGTAAATAGTAGATAAGGGAAATAGTGAGTGAATTAGTAGGTAAGTAAGTTAGTGAGTAAATAGTAGATAAGTTAAATAGTGAGTTGATTAGTACCTAAGTTAGTTAGTGAGTAAATAGTAGATAAGTGAAATAGTGAGTCAATTAGTACGTAAGTTAGTTGGTGAGTAAATAGTAGATAAGTAAAATAGTGAGTCAATTAGTACGTAAGTTAGTTAGTGAGTAAATAGTAGATAAGGGAAATAGTGAGTGAATTAGTAGGTAAGTTAGTAAATGAGTAAATAGTAGATAAGTGAAATAGTGAGTTAATTAGTAGGTAAGTTAGTTAGTGAGTAAATAGTAGATAAGGGAAATATTGAGTGAATTAGTACCTAAGTTAGTTAGTGAGTAAATAGTAGATAAGGGAAATAGTGAGTGAATTAGTAGGTAAGTTAGTTAGTGGATAAGTGAGTATGCGAATACTAATGAATAAGAGAATAAACGAGTCAATAAATGTGTGAGGAGTGGGCGGATTAGTAAGTGAATCAATAAGAATGACCGAGTCAGAGAGCGAGAGCGAATCAGTTAGTGAGTTCGTGGGTAATATAACACACGTATCTGAAGTGGCTGATAAAATCGTAATACGTTTTGTTAACGCGACCTCTCTATATAGGCGTTTTACAAAAGGCATAGTAATAATCATGAATATGCGTTCGATATACTCGGATCTTTTATGTTCGACGTCCGTAATACCTCCTTAATCTTCATACACTGCTTATATAGATCTCAAAGATTGTTATTAAAAACCACGATCACTTATCCGGCCAACCAAAAGATGCATTGTTGCCCGAACAAAGCAAACACGCGGCAATCGTGTCTTGATATAGTTAATTGAACGCGACCGTTTCCTTGGATCCGTGTCGCTGCCGATCTTAGTTACGACTGTCCTCTTGTCGAAGAAACGCGTCGGGTTAGATAAAAACTCATCGGGATACGCGTAGCCCACTTTCCGTGGTTAGTAAAGTAATTATTAGCTGTTTTCGATATTATTTGATTTATCGTTGTTGCTAAAACCACGGTTCAACATAACCATTTAATTTGCATACTTATCCAATAATTATTAATCCATGATGATATCTTTATATTTCAGACTGGTGTAAGATGTTTTAGACTCGGTGTTAAAATACATTACTGCAAATCTGGAACAGAATTCGCGGCCTAGCAGAAGCAGATATTTCCCTTTTTACTATTCATTAACGAGGATATGGAATTGCTATCCATAAACGGTCACCTGCCCCAGCGGACACCGGACGTTCTCACGCTGGACAGACCCGAGCGAGGTAAAATCAAGCTACATCCAGGTAATTGGGTGGCGCGCGAACTACGGCGAATTAACGACGACAGCCTTGGTCACGTGGTTCCAGCGAGCGCTTATTCGAAACGATCGTACGACAAATATAACTCGCTTTATGGAGTTGATTTTAGCGACATTACCGATGAGAAGATGAAGGAGTTTCTCCTAGAAAGACTCGCCGATAGCGCGGTGCGTATTAATTTAGGCAAATGTACCCAGAATTCTTTAAAAAGGTGTTACTCTCTATTTTTTCTAGTTACGGAATTGATGACGTAATTATACCGAAATATTTCTCACTTGATTGTTGTCAATATGACTTGTGCATCTGCGCTTTTCTATGCATTGAGCGTATTAATATTTCGGGATCGATTCCTCCAGTTTGGGTATGCGCTCTGAAGGCGGGGTTAGCGCTTGCGCCCAAAAAGTCACAATGACCCAGAAAAGTAGTGCGTTGGGACGAGGGAGTGATAGTATTAAATACGACAAGACCGAAAGATCACGGCTAATCTTCAATTTCACATCTTCCGCGGTTTAGCTTTAACCGAAAAATCAATGACGTAATAAATACCGTACGAATGGCTGAAATACGCATACTACGCGAGCCAATCACATACGCAGAATGAGGAGGTCGATCAGAGCCCACGTACAAGGCGGTGGGAATCGATTCCGAAATATTAATGTGTGAAAACAAATAGTTCGAAATAAAAACATTAACATCTCAGAAATTTATCGTTTGCGACTGTTTTAATGTCGATATCCGTAAGAGTCGGTTAAAATTTACAAACAACCGTAAAATAAGCGAGAATAAGTCGAGTGATAGTGAAATTGTAGCCATTATACGGTAGACGTGAACTGCGAAGACATTGCGAGTATAGGGAGTGGGTGGTTGTGACTAGAGAATATCGCTGATAGTAGCTACGTTACTTCCGGTCACGGACAACCTCGCCAAAGTTAAACATATGCGAGCAGAACCCTATAAAATTATTGTTACTCTCTTGAGCGATATGCAATTTGAGTAAAAACGAGAATCAACGTATGAGTATACAGCAAGACCGACTATCGAACTATCTCTACGAACGTTACCACGGAGAAAAAAAGGTAGATAATTATAAAGCTTCCAGGTAAATAACAATAAACAGTCTTCCCCGTGGCTAAATGCAATTAGCATCTAATATTGAACAATGCGTCCATATCGTAGTTAGTAGGTAGCGAGCTGCGCGCGATTGTCGGCCCTGTAAAAGGTGTTGGCCCGGCCCCAACCGACAACCTGTCTGTTGTCAGGGGCCGCGCTGTTATTGTAAATTGTAAATCATTGACCGCATTTTCGAGATCGCTCTTAAGGAGTACTATTTCACATATGAATCGTGCCTTTTGAGTTAGGGCTCGCGACAACTTAACGTAATATAACAGAGTCAATGGAAATTCGCTGATAATGAAAAAGGTACGAGTTCATATTTCGATTGTAGACTTAATGATAATGTTTCACTCATTCAATGCGACTTTACAACGAAATATTAACAGGGCTGTATTACGTGTCGCGGCAACCGTAAACAGCTGAATATCGCTGGCATGCTGTTGGTATAACACGATGACTCGTACAATCTCAAAGAACGGGATTAAAATTATTGCAGATTTTTTTTCTAATACACAGCGGACGATGACGACATTTGGGTGACATAGTTTGCCGTCTACAACATTCGTCGACTTCCTAAATGTACTATCTCATATTTTACCAAATTTTTATTGCGTGATATCGTTTTATTGTTTCTCCGTTTTGATTCAATGTTTGAATCTTTCGCGTGATTATTTCGATTGTTCACTAAAATTGTAAAAATCTTTGCTTAACGTGACAATTTTGCTCAGAAATAACGCAGTCGCAAAAGATGGATTTACTATGTCTATAATTTTTTCTAGTATTTCTTGATGAACCTTTGGTACGTGTGGCAGGACCGAGAGAAGATGGAACGGGCGAGAGAAACAGTGGCGGATGTCTTCGGCGGACGAAAGACTTACCACACGTCAGAGGTACACTGTATGCGCAACTGTATGTATAAAACACAAAGACACCCATTGTTATCGCCATCCCACAACTTTATACGCCATGAGAGCCCATGTCGCTTTATAGAAGTCATAATTGCTCTATATCTCTTCTCCGAGTATATTCCGTAGTTATTACGTTATTTTCATATACTAACTTTACACCTCTCAGAGCCCTTCGACGTCCTCTGAAAAGTGGAGAAGCTATCATAAATTTTTACTCTATTTGCAGATGTTTGCCAAGTGGAAAATCCCCAATCGCCTTCTTGAGGTTGACAGGGCCACGTCCATCCAGGCCAAAGGTGCAATACAACACACCATGTTAATTTTTATTCCATATTCGCATTGAAAAAATAATTTTCATTTTTTAATCAGCCGTTTACACAGCGTCGCTCTATCTCCGTACCTCTAATTTCGACGCAGGCAAATGTCTTTAAGCTGTACCGTCTCATTCTTGTCTCGCGAAGATTACCTGTCTATACACAATCACAATAATGATTGATAAGTTATGGTAAATCATCTTTTTATATGCGCGCACCATAAATCTCCTTACGGTTATAATATAAGAATGTGAAGCGGTTGTTGCTCAACCAATAGTTGAATTAAGTCCGCAAAGGTTCCGAATTCAGTAAAAAAACATTAGACGTACAGATTGCCTCTCGCATAGGCAGATACCTAAACAGAAATATCGTATGTCCGCTATGGGGACTGTTGACATCATCAATTTCGTCCATTTTGTGTGATATTCTCGTGCGTCGATTATGATACCTGTCCGTCGTGCACCTACGAACGTTGTACCAATTGTTGCATACAGCGAGTAGTGACCAGAGAGCGGTGAAGCGTTCAAAAACCGCCGACTCAGAGATCGTCAGAAACTACCAGCCATGTTCACGAAAAGCGACGCCAAAACCCCCTGCGTTATCTCGCTCTAAGAGCATGTGTACGTCGTGTATATCGACTCTCAGATACCTAATGACAAATTCTATAATAATTACATTGGACAGTAGTTTAATAAAAGCTGTGATAACTAAGGTTGATATTTCGAGAAATATCGACTAGTGATTTTTTTTCTAACAGTATGTTAACGTTCAATCAACCCTTCTGGTGATAATATTAATAAAAATTGCGATACTGTATATAATTTGGATAAATGTAGCGAAAACACCTCAGTTATTAGATTTTGAGGTAACTTATGCAATATAACAACCTTTTTTCAACGGCGTTTTTCTTTAATTTGATTAGTTCCTGAAATCGGGCAGCGCAAAACAGAGAGATCAGCATCGGTCAGCCGTCACAGTAGTATCAGCCAATCGTTGATTAAACCACCCAGTCGCTACGAAGATGAAGTCGGTAGACCTCAAACCACCAATAGCCAACGATCACAGTTACCAAGGGATATAATGTCGTCTGCAAAACTAAGGAGGAGTAACTCGGTCGCTGATGCAGAAAGGGAATCGATGTCGAGAAAGGACGAGACATCTAAGGTTATAAAACTACCCCAGATAGTTTTGTATAGCATTATCGATATAGAGCAGTGTCGCCATTGCCTTCGTCGCTATTGTCAGTATAATATCGTGTATCTTATAGATGACTTTGGCGATTTACAATAGTCAATTGTATCGTCGTTGTCGTCGTCGTTTTCGTCGTCATGCTCGTATGTTTGTTTGGCTGCCGTATTTTCATTGAAGGTTATGTCTCACTAAATCGAGGATTCTGCTATAATTTTGATAAATACTGTGTCATATAGCCTCAATCATCTTAAAGTTTTTGTTGTTGTGAATCGCACACACGAACACACACACACCTACGCCACTGTGAGACGCAGACTCACGCACGCACACAATCCGTAACACACGTTCACACACGCACCCAATCTATGTAATCCCGTTGCGCGTTCCATAGCCTAACAAGAAACGCACTGTCCAACCGGAGATGCGTGGCAAGGTGGACGAATGGATCGAGAAAGCGCCGCACGTCAAGCGAGAGATCATCGAGAAGTTGCTGAAAGTGGCAGACAAGAAGACCGAACTGAATCACGCCATTAAACGCACGTTACTTCCTGATGCTCGGTCCGAGGTTCAAAGGTGGCTAGAGTCAGCCACTGACGAAGGTGTGTCTGTGTTAACATATACAACCCACTCCTTAGGGGAAGCAGTTAGTCGGGTGGTAGGAACACCGGACTCGTAAGTCAAAGGTCGAGGGTTCGAAACTTCCCACCAGTTGACTTTTCTGCGGTGATCCTCAGCAAGTCATTTATTCCCGATTGCTGGAGTAATCCCATCTCTAAAATGGGTAGATGCTCGATATTATCCTTGACGGGTTGATATGTGAGTCTCGAAGGTATTGTATATGCGCTGAATAGCTGCCAAAAACCCATTTCATTGTAAACCGCACCCGAGAGCCTTTCTTGGCTGATACTTATATATAAATGTTGTACTTTGCCTTTTTGATGGCCGATAATAGCAGAATTACACGATTATTGAAATCGATTGATAGTGTGTGTGTATGGATTCCAAAAAGACTAAATTGGAGGTAACGATGTATGGCCTATTTCTCTTTTACGTCAGCAGGAATTGATCCGTTTGGTTTTGTAAGCATTTCACTAAGGTAGGCCAAAGCGGCTGATTTATTTAAAGCTGTGTATATGTATGTATAGAGAGACAGGTGGCGCTGCAGTTCTTCCGGGCGATGGTGACTGGCACCGGGCTCATGAAACACACCGACAATGAGAAACGTTTGAGGGTGCAGGGAGTCATCAAGGCTTTAGAACGGTAAGCACATCGACATTGTCAACAATACTAGCTAACAATACTGTCGTATTTCATATATTAAAAGTTAGTTTGATTAATTTATAAGCCTATTAAATATGCTTACATTTCATTAATGTTGACTCTGTCGGTCAGTTGTGTTTAGCCCTTGCTAGATACTACAAGTCACTCTCCAAGTTTTCAACTAACCGTTTTGAGAATTGCCTTAAAGGGCTACTATACTTTAAGTGTACTTGGCCCAATATTGACGGTATCATTTATCCAATATCAGTAAACCCTAAGTATATTTACCGACGACTGCGCTCTAGGTCAAAGTAAATGTTATAAAAGTTGATCACCAAGTACGCTATATGAAGTCCTTTTTATATTGACTCCATGGCCAGTGAACCTTAAAAAATAGTTAAATTTTATTATAACAGTGGTGAAGGCATTCGCGACTCTACAAAGGATTCAAGCGACCATAAGCAGTTCCATCCTAACGAAAAGAAACCTTCGCTCCGCTTTCTTCGTTTGCTCTCTCCAGAAACGCGCGAAAAACGCTGGATGAAGACCACGTGGCATCATCTACCCGAATACAAGGACGATAACCCCGTTAACAATTGGAGTTCCATTTACACTCGTCCGCAGGCGCCGGCACCCCGACAATTTGTGATTCACCCTGAATGGGGATAACAAAATATAAATCTCGATACCATAGTTTTTTTATGAACTCATGATAGTCTCTTCATTTTTTTCGCATTCCAGACTATTTATTTCAGATTGGTTTTGTTTTAATTTCAATCCTAAAACATTCGGATAAATCCATTTCTATGTTTACTTCTGTCCGAGTGCAGTTTAGCTCTCTCTGGTTTGTGTATGAACTATGCCCTCGTGTTGTTTTCTGACATATTTAAAGGTGACTCCGTTTAGGACAAGAGAAATATCTGAAACATATCACCACGAAAGATGGAATATGTTGGATTATAGTTGTTTAAAAATTGCTATTACTTGTCATCATTATATAAAAATTACGACGGTTTGATATGCATTTTTCTAATAAATTACGAATCGATTTTTAATGCTCTCGAAACATCACTAAGGGCGGCCGGGGGGGGGGGGTATATAATTAAGTTTTTTCTGGGTTTGACGAGTATTGACAGGATTGAGGATCATTATAATGGGGGGGGGGGTGCTAGAACAGTTTATGGACTTGATGGAACAGGTGAGATGGAGATGGTGTGGAGATGGAGTGTAAGAGTAATGAGGAGTACACACGAAACACGATGCTGAGAAAAGGGCGAGGTTGTGGTGCTCGTTTATAAGAAGATGTACGTCTCCCGTACACTATTGTCTTGTTATATTCGTATGATATTTTCATAATATTCAACTCTACGACAAATCTTTCTCTTATCGAAGCACGAAAGTTTTGGTCATTTTCTGTTGTTAAAGACGTGGGATAACATCTTTGGTTTGTGTTGGTTTGAAATCGCAACCTCTCGCCGGAAAGGCAGCGCTTCTAACCACTGCACCACTGGCGTCTATAACTGCCAGATATGAGGAGACGAGAGACACGTCATGGATACGTCGAGAGAGGTTGTGTAGTCGGTGGATGCTATTGAGGATGATGCAGAAGACGGGAATGGCTGGAAACAGTCGATCCTCAGTAGCGACCCCCGATGAAAATCAGCAAAAGACAAAGACAACCTATTTGACGTTTATTCCGTGATCGCCACATGTAATGTACTTTTTGCCTGTGATGGGAATCGTGTCGATTATGATCCCGCGAGACTTACTTAATACGAGTGATAAATATTTGAGTGATTTTATATTTACCAAAATATTTCAGTGTATAATAAACTAAAGCGTTATTATGTGTTTCGTTTTGTTATTTCTGTTCGGTTTGTTGTCTGGTTTCAGTGGTAGCCCAATTACCACCTTCATAAACCTTTGTTAGAGGAATAAACCCAAAGAAATATTCGACCCTCAGTGAAGACCGAAATCACGATGTACAATGATGTACAACTGATAATACACTAGTAAGTACAGAAGGCGTCAAAATTTTGTACACACATTTGGTTTGGTTACGTTCTTTTAACTACATCGAGTGCAAGCTTACAGGTGTAAGATCCAGTAGACGATAAAATGTCGCCCAAATAAACCGTCCACATTTAATAGTACTACTCGTCGTCGTTTAGATATTCGTACGACCTGTCATTTGATATAATTGATTTAAATCGATGAGTTTTCTGACTGAATAACGACGAAAAGGCGACTCATTTTTTTATCAAATATAGTATGTTGTTATAACACTACAGAAAATATTAACGATCATGTGATTTATGCAAAACCGAAACAGAAAGTTACTATCGTAATGATTGGAGTTTTCATGGAGTCAAGTCGTCATAAGAAGCCTCGACTTTTACTCATCAATTAGGCTACCACGTGATGATGTATAGGTTAGGTCAATGTGATATCAAGCCTTAATTTGTTGACTTCATGATCTATTGCGTATCGTGGTTGCAAATACATATTTTAAAAATATATTTTACACATTGTGAAAGACAGCCTGTGGTCGTTGAGTGCGGGAATGGATGCAGAGTCTGTACAGTGTATTGGTAAAAGTAGTTATAAATACACTGACAATGATACCTTCCGCCCTTTCACTGTGACAGAGCTTCTCCACTACACAAATTAACAAAACAATTCATGTAGTAAGATGCTACAAGATACCCATTTTTGGAGACACAAATATAAATGAAAATGTCTTTATGTAAACTGCTGTGTATGTGCGTATGTTGGAATAGGCTGCGGGTACCCTGGTGTCTGGGCAATTACGTTATAAGGTAGGTTGCAGCAAACATGAGGTATGAATAAGTGTCAGTGACACGTGGTGGGGAAGAACACCTCAGTGAGAAATCACCAAGTGTGGGTGGCAGGCAGTTGACTTTCCTGCATTCACGCCACAGGTTCCAGACGCTTACAGACAGCCAGCGTATGTCACACACTCCGCTCTGTCTGTGATAGTTGATGAGTATTTACCATGGGATGATGGGATAGCGAAGTGGTAAGCGGTAAGCGGTCATAGAGACCATGCAAAGAGCATCTGAAACACATCCACAAAGTGTGAGGAAGCCATTATATAACGAGTTTCCCAGGGCCACACCCATTGGCAGACAGGGTTTAAGGCAGTTTTGCCTGAAAAACGCCACTTGTGAGAACAGGAATTGATCAAGACACTTCTGAATTCGAGTGTTACTATCAGACCACTACAGGATATGTATCCTATAGGATATATCATGCGGAATATATCTAGAATTATAGCTAATTACATATTTCCTCTTAAATTCAAATCTATCCATTCGACCACTATACCCCAACTGCCCCTGCAGGAAACGCTCTCAAATATCGTAATCCACTCACCGTCTCCTCTAGAAATGGAGACAATATGTGTAGTAAATCACTGATCACGGAGACAATATGTTTAGTAAATCACTGATCACAGAGACAATATGTTTAGTAAATCACTGATCGCAGAGACAATATGTTTAGTAAATCACTGATCACAGAGACAATATGTTTAGTAAATCACTGATCACAGAAACAATATGTTTAGTAAATCACTGATCACAGAGACAATATGTTTAGTAAATCACTGATCACAGAGACAATATGTTTAG
>WURV02180576.1:0-13319 GCA_011762755.2 Epimenia babai
GGTCTCTTTGGCCTCTTGTCTTGTTTCAGAATCGTAATGGGTATTGTCGGGTCTTTTTGGCTTCTTTTATCTCTTTTCTTTCTCTTTTTCTCTCCTTTCTTTCTCTTTTTCTCTCTTTTCTTTCTCTTTTTCTCTCTTTTTTCTCTCTTTTTTCCTCTCTTTTTTCTTTTTTTTTCAGGTGAGCGTCTTGAGGCCTCTTGGGCCTCTTGTTCTTTTTTTTCTCTCTTTTTCTTTTTTTTTCTCTCTTTTTCTCTCATTTTTTCTGTCTCTTATCTCTCTTTTTTTCTCTCTCTTATCTCTCTTTTTTCTTTTTTTCACTCCTTTCTCTTTTTTCTCTCTTTGTTTCAGGTGAGGGTCTTGAGGCCACTTGGGCCTCTTGTTTATAATATAAGTGAGTCAATTGTTATTCAACGAAATATACATGAATTTCACTAAAGAGAATCCTCATCATAAATAATTAGATATACAGATGGATCATTGGCAGCCTTCTCGTCTACATGAGTTGAGACACATGATTATCGGTAATGTCTTCCATTCATGGTATTCATTTGCAAGATAGCTATGATCTCATGTAATAATTGGTATCAGCGCATCGCTTTATAATTATGTAATTACCCCTAGATAACATTTACTGTTTTCTCGTCATTATTCAATCATAGCCTATTGAACTTGATCGGCATCACTCTTGTTTTATACACATGATTCTCATTGCTGTGACATTTACCTCTTACCTCGTTATGCTGGCGTATCGGCATCACATACAATGGATGACTTTTTTTTATTTATAGTCCGACTACCGAAGTAATCGTTGTGTAGGCAAATTTCATTTATGACCCTTTACAGAGCTAGCCTATGTGGTTAATACAACTATTTGATTAGCCTCACTTATAAGGGTGGGGGAAAAACACCCAATGTGAAAAACCCACCGAGTCTGGGCAGACAATTGACCGTTTTCCATTCACGCCACTAGTTCCAATGTCTACATACGAGCTACATATGTCGCACACGCCGCTAAGTCTATGGAAAGTCAATAGTTATTTACAATGAGATGAGGACATAGCGGAGAGGTAAGCGACATATAGATCATATATAGAGCATCTGAAGCACAGCAAACGTCAGAGGGAAAAAGCCCTAACAGAAACACACTGCAAGGGCTACCCAGACCCCATGGGCAATGGGGTTTAAGGGGCTTTCAGCCCAAAAAACGCCACAGTTAATATACTGGTTAGAGCGGGATTGGAACCAGGGACCCCTGGATTCAAAGTCAAACGCTCTAACCCCTATGCCAGCTGCCCCCTCCAATAGATGACCTATAATTCATTCTTCATCATCATCATATGAACTTCCGCATATATATTCACATTTCATTCCAGTCGTTTTATTGAATCACAAATTTTGCACATTTTAGCCGCATTTCTTCATCTCTATGATCTTTCATTTATTTGAGCTCATCATCGCTTCGTTCACTTCTTTTCTCTTCGACATATCAATATATGTCACACTATTTCGCTATATGACTCCTGTTTCTTGAACTGGTGTATATCAGGCAACCATGTAGCCATAGAAATTGAATGAGTGCTTGGAGAAATACCCACCTCGAAATCACTGCTCATGTGCTATACCAACTGACTTCTACTGAGCTATGAAAGCTATTTTTACAATCATATTCGTACAATCGGGTTTTTTGACCACTTACCTTTACAAGCAAGTTGTATTAAATATGTATATATTCGTTCAATTTCAAAGCTCCTAATACAGTCTATTTTAGAGTTGCACAATTTTATATATTGTATTTTATAGAACCTTTATGGTAGTGAATAAAACCCATACATATTAGAGAGAACAATCTATGATGGTAGAGCGAACCCTTTATGATAGTAAGGAGAACCTCTTTATGATAGTAAGGAGAACATCTTTATGATAGTAAGGAGAACCTCCTTATGATAGTAAGGAGAACCTCTTTATGATAGTAAGGAGAACCTCTTTATGGTAGTAAGGAGAACCTCTTTATGATAGTAAGGAGAACTTTTTTTTGGTAGTAAGGAGACCCTCTTTAGATAGTGATAATAACCCCTAATTACTTGGTAAAAATTTCTTTGACAGTAATTTTTGGATGTCAGGGATCACCTGACAAGCAGGGGACCATGCAAACATTGTATAAACATAAATAAATAATTTTCTGCCCCATATCGTAGTGAGTAGAGGACCAATCCAGTCATTTGTAGTGTGTGGGTTTATGATAGCTGTGAGAACTTTCCTGTGATAGTGCAGAGAATCTTTTTAATGACAGTAATGAGAACCTTTTCATCATACCCCAAATCAGAACTGTATATAGCTAGCTGGAATAAGTGTTTTTTCTTGCAGCATATACATCACATCTATAGATTGTCTATAAATTTTCATGTTATAATGGTGCCAAGTCATTTAGATATACGGTAACATAAACATGAAACAAAACCTGCTCGTTATTAATTAGCATGGATGGATTCAAGTGTAAGTAAATGGATTGAGTGTTTAAGGTATGTTCAAGTTGCACAGTGATTGTGTGCATATGGATGGGTGGAAGGATAGATGGATCAATGCGTGTTTAAGTGCTACTATGGATTTATTATTTACTTAATCGTTTGGCTATGACACACCCTGTGGCTTAGAGGTGTTAGTCAGTTGTAGTTGTGTATAAGGGCCTGAGGTCATGTGTGAAGTTGTTCATGATTAGGTAGTGTAGTTTAATGACCTATAATTATAATTAGGTACATTCCATGAGAAAGTACATATTGACGGCTATGGCTACCTTCCCCTTGTCTGGCGCTTTATTAGCTCACCTGACCTTATGCTCAGTGAGCTTTACCGATCGGACTTTATCCGTAGTCCGTTCTTTCGATGTCAACACTTTGTTTAAAAATCTTTTCAACAGCCCTATCGTAGAGCTTTGCCATTTGGTAGATATTCTCCTAGGGTTGGTCGCTTTTAGATTCAAGTTTATCATGATCTGACCAAGGGGAAGTAATTTCTGGCGATATTTGTACTACCTCTTGTTGCAGAGCTCTGCAATTTAGCAGATATTATCCTTCGATTGGTTTCTTTTAGATTCCTTAAGCATATCATCATCTGACCAAGTGGAGGTAATTTCTGTCACTGTTTGTAATTTTACTTAAAATTTTCTCACCAAGCTTAAATTTTCGACATTTTTAATTCCTTGTTTTTTGTTTTTCTTGTTTCTTTTTCCCATAAGTCAGCTGAGCGTCGTGAGGTCTCTTTGGCCTCTTGTCTTACTATCCAAATCACCAATGCTCTGCAGGGGTTCACAACATTTTTGGCAAGACAATGTATATATGTATTTAGTTTTAGGCTAATTACCATGGTAATCGTCCAAACCATTCTTGGCCATCTACAAAACTGGCCTATATATGTGGTTAACATGACAAATTGATTGGGGGAACACCTAAAGTGAAAAATCCATCGAGTCTGGACAGACAATTGACCTTCCATTCACACCATTGGTTGTAAATGTCTACAGACAAGTTACATATTTCACACACTCGGCGAAGTATGATAGTTAATGATTATGTATAATGGGATGATGACATAGTGGGGAGGTTAGCGACATAGAGACAATCTATAGATCAGCTAAATCACAGACATGTCGGATGGGAAAACCCCAAACAGAACCACACTGCAATAGCTACCCAGAGCCCCATAGGCATGGGCTTTGAGGCGTTTTCTGCTCAAAACACCCCACATGTAGTAGGGTGCTCTGGATTCAGTCAAGCGCTCCTCTAACCACTACGCTAACTGACCCCTTAGAGGCGCAAGACAGTGGGCAAAATCGCAATTGAAGGTTAATAATTCCTTTTCAATATAATAAATGAATGAACTTAACTTTTACGTTTTGTCCTAATATAGAACTTACCCAATGCATTCTTACTCATAACTACTGCGTTTCTATTGTCATTTCTACTCATAAATATGTTTCCATTATTAGTGTTTGGTGAACAAGTTTAAGAGTGACATACAGACATTACATCTATAATTTTGTTTTACGGTTCAACCACGAACGGCGAGCTGAATATAAATGAATGACACTTCATCTTGCATATGCCAACTTATGACATATCTCAAAAGCAGAGGATTATGCATTGTATAAAGCTAAATCATCTTCTGCCCCCATATCTTAGTGAGTAGAGGACCACGCCAGTCATTTTTAGTTTGTGGGTTTAAGGCGACCACCCTAAAAGATTACCTTTCTATGTTTTATCATAATATCAATCAATTACAGTCCCTGTTGACTGTTGTCTGTGAGACATGGTATTACTTCGTGGAGGCTATGGCGACATATTCTAGCATTTCTTTATCAAAGTAGCCACGAAAATTCGCAGACTTCAATGGATCTGTCTTGAATGCACTGAAATATTTATTGTATTGCTCACAGTACGCTGATCCTAATTGCAGCCTTTTTGCATTGATTAGTGATCATCCATGACTACGTGCAGTGGTTACGTGTTACGGGGTACTCAAGTCATTTCTGTCTATGTTTCACATATAGTGTTCCATGCCTTGTGTTCTATGTGGATTTCTGTGCGTACAGATCAAGATCATCTATACAATTAACACACAATTACCACTACCTAACACTAACAATTAGATATGATCTGAGTAAAGCATGATAACAGAATCATTGACTTAATGGATGTGTGATGCGTACTAATATCATCGTCGCTTCCTCGTCTCACTCTCGGTCTCTCGTGTTTGATGTAGTCCTGTATAAATACATCTACATGCCATTATCATTTAGTCTACATATGCTTTTATGCTAATATATAGTGCGAGAATTTTCAGCATAGTACACATTGTCTAACATTGATACTAATATTGCATGTAGGCGGTAGGCAAGATGATGCTCAACTAATCCAGATTTCGTTAGCCTCAACTGTTTTTGGTTCTTACAAAAACTGATTTCTTATCTAATGAATCCATCTCAACTACCTATCAACCAAACATGATAGCTTTTTGGTATGTGACTATTACAGAGCTACATAGACTAGGTGGGTGCTGTCTTAACGTATTAATAATATGTTAATAATGCAACATTATGGTAGAGGTGCTACTTTGGTATTCACAGGGTTGAGTACACTTTTCACTGACATCTTTTTCAACTGTGGCAAGTATAGTAAAAAGTTTTACATGCCCTATTTACAGGGTTAGGCATGATATTGTGCTCATTACTGAATCCATAGCTAGACCAAACCCCATAAAATGTTTCACTATATTAAAGTAAATACCTTTTGAAACGTTCAATCTTATTATAGTGATTACCTAATCAGATGTTTTAACATATTAAAGTAAAGATACCATAAAATGTTTTGTCATGATATTAAAATAAATATATTATAAAATATTTCACTGGAATATTACAGATTCTGATATACCTTTTGAGAAATTTGCATTGAGCCAATGACAATATTTTAATTTTTATTAGCTCACCTGAGTTTATGCTCGGTGAGCTTTTCTGATCGGAGTTTGTCCGTCGTCCGTCCATCCGTCCATCCGGGAGGCCTCTTCTAGATTTGTTCATGGTATCGTCATCGCCGCCAGGGGAGGTAACTTTTGTTGATGTTCATATTTTTTCTTTAATAAAAACTTCTCAAGAACCACTTATTGCAGAGGTCTGCCATTTGGCAGATATTGTCCTAGGGGAGGTCTCTTCTAGATTTGTTCATGGTATCGTCATTGCAGCTAGGGGAAGTAATTTGTACTAATGAAAAAATTTCAAAAGGCTCATAAACCGCTTATTGCAGAGATCTACCATTGGGCAGAGTATCGCCATGAGTATTGTCGAGTCTCTGCCTCTTGTCTCGTTGTAGTATCAGAATGGGTATTGTCGGGTCTCTTTTGCCTCTTGTCTCGTTTCAGTATTGTAATGGGTATTGTCGGATCTTCTTGGCCTCTTGTCTTGTTTCAGTATTGTAATAGGTATTGTCACATCCCTTTGGCCTCTTGTTTTTAAAGTTAGTGTCTTCAGTATGTAATCTAATTGTATTATCTGTATCTTATATGTGCAGTAGTGTGGATTTAATACAGCAGGCATTATTCAAATGTAAAGCATTCATTCCACACTCTAGCAGACATCCCGCTGTGTGATGTCTGCTAGCAGTAACCTAATACACAGTCTAGTTTGTATCCTACAAGAGTCCCATAAATGTACAATACAGTAGTAGGATACTTGTTGTTCTATTATAAATCAGTAAAATTTAATGAATAATTCTCAGTCAGGAATCTTTATGCTAGAACTGGACACATTCAGAAGTAACCTCACTTGATACGATTTTGGAATTGTATTTAAATAATAATAATAAACAGAAATTAGCCAATCATGTTGATACGACTACTGAAATTGTATAATTAACTTCATACGTGTATATATCTGCTAATGATAATGAGCAATGATTTTAACTCATCATTGAATCTTCACTAAAAAATGATTTCTGCGTGCTATTTGTGATAATGATTTTAATTTTACAACAATTAAAAGGTGTAATATTAACTGTGGTGAGATTTTCATCTAAACTCTAAAGTGTGATCTGTGAGGATATCATTTTTATATACTAATTCATTATTAGTTTATTTAATCTCATTTGTTAGTCAATTTTTAGCTCACCTGAGCTTATCTTCGGTTAGCTTTTCTGATCGGAGTTTGTCTATGCGTATTATTGGGTCTCTTTGGCTTCATGTGTTGTTTTAGTGTCATAATGGGTACTGCCGGGTCTCTTTGGCCTATTGTCTTTTTTTAGTGTCATAATGGGTACTTTCGGTTCTCTTAGGCCTCTTGTCTTGTTTAAATATCGTAATGGGCACTGTAGGGTCTCTTTGGCCTCTTGTCTTTTTTAGTATTGTAATGGATATTGTTGGGTCTCTTTGGCCTCCTGTTTATATCCTTAAATATTTTTTATCTGTTTTTTATCTGTTTTTTATCTCTTTTTTATCTCTTTTTAAACTCTTTTTTATTTCTTTTTTATCTCTTTTTTGTCTCTTTTTTGTTTCTTTTTTATCGCTTTTGGGAGCAAAAAATCGACTTTTTAATTTTAAAATCTTTATCTCCATGTCCGCTCAGTGTGAAGGTCTGCCATTTGGCAGATATTGTCTGTGTAGGTCTTATTCAAATTTGTTTAGGGCATCTCTATTTTGGCAATTAGATGTGATTTCAGCCTACGTTTTTTCCAAATCTGGATATTCTTGTTCCAGTGTCGTAGTGGGTATTGTCGGGTTTCTTTGGCCTCTCGTATATGTGTCAAGCAGTCTCCTCGTCTTCTCGTTTTAAAATCAATATGGCCTCTTTAGCCTCTTATTTTGTCTTTTTCCTCTTTTTTTCCTCTCTTTTTCCTCTTTTTCAAGTGAGCGTCTTGAGGCCTCTTGAGCCTCTTGTTTCTCAGTCTATCAACTTCCAACAGTTATGTATATTAATATCCACATACACTGTCTCCTCATGAAATGGATCATTGTATGGGGTCCCTTGATATAACAATCGTTTGATTGTCTACATAATTACTGAACTAAAGTAATTGAATGAACAAAGTCTATCCATGTTGGTCACCAGAAAGTATTTCACTTGTTTTAAATGTAGACATGCTGCCAGCTGCCATCTTAGCCATATTCTGTAATACAAGAAGTAAAAAATTAGAAAAAGGATTAGCTAAGGCAGGTTTTTCTATGCAAGTACACTCACTACCTATTCACATCGCCGATGTAATCGTGATTCCACTTGATGAAGTTTACTGTTCTACAATTTGATAATGTCTGTATTTTTGTCACAAGAGTTGAGAGATGAGTTTTGTTGGCAGGAGGCCACAGAGCCTACACCGGAGGAACATCACGAAGACACGAGCGCAGCCGAGGAAGCAGTTGCTCGTGAACGTGAAGAAGAAGAGCGAAGACAAGCAGAAGAGGCACGGCGACTTATTGAAGAGCATAAACGTGCCGAAGAGAGACGTCGTCAGGCGGCTGAGGACGAAGAAAGGCGATTGAGGGAAGAGGCAGAAGCGGCTGCGGAAGAGGCTCGTAGACGGGTCAGTGACTCAGCAATCAGCATGTCTTGTGTTCATACTACATTCATGTGAGTGTGCATGTTCGAGGCACAAACTACTTTAGTTGGATTGAATTATGTTGTTCTTTCATCCCTTATGGTTTCTACGATCTTTTTTATTTAATTTGTTTTATTTATCAAGAATCAATAAATCTTCACATATCTCAATTACCACTTAAAGTATTCATTCTGATAACCGTCACTCCAAATGACCACTTTCCTGCTAGCGTATGACCCCCCCCCCCCTCTCTACGCTTCTACTATCCACAGTTCACCAATAATTTCTGGGAACGTAATAACTCTCCTACGATTATCATTTTATCTACATTTATCATTTTTATCTCTTTTATCTTGCAAAATTTGGCTGCTTGTACTTATTGCCATGTGCAGTTGATAGATTCTATGATTACCTTTCTAGATACAGAACATTGCAGTTGCAGAGATTTTAGCTTTTGGCGTAACATGTTATACATTTCACCTGCTGGCCAAGAATAAGAATTCATTCACTCTTTACATGATCAACCAATGTCAGTGAACTGAGGTGTCTTTGTGTGTGTGTGTTTGTGTGTTGTGTGTGTGTGTGTGTGTTTGTGTGTTGTGTGTGTGTGTGTGTGTTTGTGTGTTGTGTGTGTATTCACGTTCAAGTTCGCATTAGCATTCAACAACGAGAACCTGTCATATCAGGTTTCATTATAGATGGGTTATTTTACATGCACCACTTTTACTTAAAACACTTTTCTATAGCATATCTGCAAGTTATAAACTGATTCCTAGTTACTTTACATGAATTTACATCACTGATTATTTACCAAATTTTTTTGGACTGTAATTTTGTAGTTATTGTAAATAAAGCATAAAATGCAATATCCTAAAATATTTACTGATAAACTATGCATATATTTGATGTTATAAGGGAACTCGATCTCTTTTAATACTGTGTATGGTCCTGTATTAATGTATTAAGCGAATATTGAAATTTGTAAAAAGCCAGGCACGTTCATGCTCAGATGATGTTTGCATGACCTAGAAATCTACATCCTTTATTATTGTTTTGTAGTTTTTTGATGAGATTGATGAGGCATGATTATTCCTTGGGTCTACATGATGTGTTGCTTATCTGCTCACAGGGAAGCTATCATTATCATTTTTCTGCTCAGAAATAAATTTACGAATATGGACTGACAGAGTCAATGACAAAGTAATCATGTGGAATTATATTAATACTATAGGTTGTAAGCTATATATTGCTATACACGATATAGTTCATCTATATTTAATATTTTTAAGTTTACACATTTTCCTTACTAGTAGAAAGCAATTGCTTGTTTTGGCTTGGTTTCGGATTTTTTTGTGGATGTTACATGTATGATACAGTGTGAATGCGTTTTTGTGTTGTTTTGCATGTGCATGTTGTATTTTGTATTTTTAAAGCATGAAGAAATGAACAAAAATGCAGATACATACGATGATGAATCATGCGAACCTTTTTATGAAATGGAAGACAGTGGTTACCAAGAAGCGGCATTACATAACCTCGATATCGAGAATACAAACCTAGATAAACATGACAAACATTATCAAACGGAAATATCAGACGATACAGATGCAGTCAAACCTGAACATTCCGACAGTGAACACGATTGCAGTTTAGATGATATCTCTCCATCTAAGTTAGACAAATGGAAAAAATGGGAAATTGACAATAAGCGAGATAGTGAGTATATAGGTGTGATTCCTGCTTCATCGGCATCCGTCGAGAAACGTGAGACAGTGATCAGGCGCTTAAAGCAGCAGACAGTCACTGAAGGCATCGATGAGACAGCGAAGTGGGTGAAAACTAAGAAGGACACACGACATGTTCAGAAGGAATTCAGAACTCTGGTAAGTTAGTAAAAGTATCTGTATAAAATTTATATAGATTATCTTTGTCATTCATACTTCATTGACACATGCCTATGTTAACAAAATGTTAATCTCAGCAAATATTATCATTTATTGAGAAATGCTTTTAGGGAAATTCTGAAATTATAACTAGAGCTACTTGGATATTTTTATAACAAAAAGGGCATTTAGATTGCGATCTCTCTTGCTGCAATATCATGCGCTAGTCAATATTTGCAAGAAATATGGCATTACAGCAGTGTTCTATTCTTGTAATATCTTGCGCACGTTTATCCAGTGATCCGGTGGTATATGAGTATTCAACAGTTAACTCAGGTGATCACATTTTTTCGTACAGTAAAAATACTACCGCAAAATGGCAGCTCATAAGCCAGTTGACGTCAAAACCGAAAAATTAATGGTTACCGAGAACAGGCTGTTTTATGGGATGTGACAAACCCAAACGGTCATAAGATCACGAAATCTGGACTGTGGCAGGTTGCGAAGACAGCAGTGGTTAACACGATGCCAGTATCAAAATCACTCGAATTCAAAGTTGTATTCGCCATCTTTATTTGATCACGTGACGATCACTTGGCAACCAGCATTATCGTTATCGTTAGGCTAAAGTATCTCGGTATTAATATTAACGCTTAGCGCAGTAAATTGCATGAAGAAATTAGCTCAAGAAATATTGCAGTATAAACGCCCTATAATAATGTTCTGATATTCAGAGGGCATTCTTATGTTCAAACATATGTTGTAGGTTTAGTTATCGTCTTAAATAATTATAATCTACTAGAGGATAGAAATACACAGAGAAAACCTTGCCCTTAGTGGGGATTCAACCACTAATACTCATATTGATAGAACCACTAGGGCTATCCCTATTAACATTACGTTGTAATCTTAATTACCAATTCTTTATGCTGCATCTTTATTTTCTGCAAACCAAGTAAAAGGGACAAAGATTTACACAGCAAGACTTCCTTATTTCAGCAACCCTCTACAAAAGGTGTTGGCAATTATCGTGCAGAATTTGAATCAAAAATCATTTCTCACCTAGATAGTTCACCAAAGGTAAATCTTTCTACTGGATATTGTATAGTGTATCAATACCGGGATCTCGAAATCCCGTGGTCTGGGCCTAAATTCACGATCTCGAAATCCCGGGATTGTTGTGCCTCGAGATCGAGATTAAAATCTCAAATACAAAATACCTGGCAAATTTTTATACTACTTGAGAATAATACCGTATTTTTCCGTGTATAGTGCACGGCCATTTATAATGCTTCCTTCCCTAAGAACGAAAGATTAGAAAAAAAAATTGTATTACATTTATTGAGAAAATTTACGCATTGAACAGCCTGCGACAATTTGACATTTCAGCAACTCAAAGTGAATATCGCACACAGACCTGACGGCGTTCGTTATTCACCGCCACGTATGATAACTCCCACATTAATTAATATTCTAAGCATCGTATTAATCCATTCAAGATATCCTTCAAACAATCGATTGTTGTCTTATCAATTCATTTCAACATTTATTTAGCAAACTCACGTAGTGAGCAGCCCGCGAAAATTTGACAGATTTCCGGAACTGAATATTGCGGTCATACTAATAGCTCACGGCGTTTGTTCTTCACCGCCTTCAATTTGTCTTTCGCCGAATAAGCCCTACGTACTTTACCCATATTAATTATTTTAGTGTATTACTTTCGCGTTTTTTTAACAATGCGTTTACGTTTGTCCCCCTTCGTTTTTGTAACAAGACGTGTGGCAAAATACACGGCGAGTGAATGACAGTTTAAATTAAACTTTCATTATCGGGCCCATTCGGCGCAAGACTGTAGGCGTTCTTCGTAAAACAGTCGCTAGAGTGATCGCCCTTCGAAAATACCTTCGAAACCGATGCAGAATTTGCAGACAACATTTCCTTGAAAGAAAAAACAATGAGCGTTTTTATCCTGTGTTTCTGATATTTTTATGGTAGTTGCCATGTATTATGCGCACCCCTGCCTCAGAGATCGATCTGTTAGCACTAAAAGTGCGCACTATACACGGAAAAATACGGAAAGTATTTTAGCAATCATACTATACTTTGCAGTTTGCAGTTTTCGTGCGCGGTATTTCTCGGCTGATTTACTACCGTTCCGTTTCTGATTACATTGGATTGTTTACTTAAACGCACCTGACCTGATGATACAATTTTGTTAAATGTACTTTTTACGACAATTATTGTATAAAAAATCGAACATCATTAGTAAGATAGATTACAAAATAGGTATTACTAGCAGCATGAATATGAATTGTAAATTGAAATTTTAGCGATTTTAATATTGGAAAATGCATATTCGGCACTTGGATTTTAGACGTTACTCAGTTCTTATATACCTGTTAATGTACATAACAAAAATACATTAAAAACTACAGTCAGCAGTTCCTACATTACTTTGTTGTCTTCCATTTCGAATACAGAATGTTGGATGATTTAGCTAAACCTACCTGACTTTATTATCAGTCGTCAAACGTCAGAGAGGATGTCGCGTTATAAATTGAATAAAAAATTTCTTAGTAAGAAATTGTGTCAAAATGACATTTTTGTTGAAAATTGGTGAAAAAAGTTTAATAGTCACATCTAAAAGTGTGTACATAAATTCATCATTAAATTTTATACCGAATTTGTATGCCCGCGAACGACTTCATGGTTATCGATTGCCCTTGAGGTTTGATTGTTAATAATAAACTGACATTTAAAAGGAAACATCCGGTTAGCGCATCCTATCACTCGTTCACCAATTCATATTAAAATGGCATGCTTAATGTCGTACAATATCGTCAAAGCTGTTTAAAAATTTTATTCTATCATTTCGTCAGATATTATTAACTATAACGACGACACAGAAGACATTTACAGTGAAGTAACACTTATTATATTAACAAATAGCCACATAATTGGCTTTATTATTGCTTAAAATAAAAAGTTGATAACACTTGGAAGTATAGTATAGATCCATGGATATCTCGTGAGATCTCGATCTCGTGAAAATTTCAATCTCGATCTCGTGAAAATTTCAATTTCGAAAACCCGTGATTGAAATACTGGCGAGATTTGGAAACCCTAATATGGAATAATAGACTAATGGTCGTGGGGCTATGTAAAGGACTCCTTTAATCTAATTACTATTCTCTATATATCGCTCTAAATGAATAATACTATACATCAGATACCCAATATCTTTTGATATTAGAACTCATAGTGGTAGCCGTGTTAGTCAGTTCAATTGTAAGCATATTAAGTGGTAACACCTTTATGGCTCACTGCGGAGATATAGATCACAAGCTTATTCACCTGATGA
>WURV02180587.1:0-13316 GCA_011762755.2 Epimenia babai
ATAACACCAATGCAAGTCACATTGGATGGTTCTGGCATCATGAAGAAATGTCAAATTCAACAAGAACAAAGAATGAAAAAGCATTAACAGAAAGTCAGCCCACTGAACTAGAGCTACTCGCAATAAAAGGCCATAGAAACCTCAATAATATAAAAAAATAAAACCTAAAAAATTAAAAATATAAGAAAAACAAGAAAGAATACAAAATGTACTTGTAGAATGATGGAGCTTGAATGTAGCTATTAAGATGCTTTGATTGAATACGCATACACAAAAACTTGAAATAGATGAGTGTCACAAAAACTTGAAATAGATGAGTGTCACAAAAAATTCAAAATTCAAATTAGAAAAAAAACAAAACAAAAAATAAGAAAAGGCCAAAGAGGCCTCAAAACATTCATTCAGATATTAAAACAGAAGGCAAAAGTGGCATCAAAATACTGATCCGAAAATTTAAAAGAAAAACTACAAAAAGAGAGAAAACAATGGAAACAAAAACCTTAAAAATTTGCATTCATTCAGGTGAGCTAAAAACATTTTTCAAGTAAAAGTACAAACATCAGCAGAAGTCACTTCCCATTGATCGAATGACAATACCCAGAGAAATCTGAAAAAGACTAACTCAATGAAAATATCTGCCAAATGGCATGGCCCTGCTCAAGCAGTATTTAAAAAGATTTTTTGGGTAAAAATGCAAACATCTGCATAAATTACTCCCCTTTACTTGGATGATATGCCGAACAACTGTGAAAAAAGACTAACCCACACAAAATTTGCCAAATGGTAAAGCTGCCAACTGATTCTTGGGCGATTTTCAAAGTGAAAATTAATCATAGGCAAAAATTCCACGCCATTGCTCGCATAACGATACCCTGAATAAATCTTAATAAAACCAACCTAAGGACGATATCGGCCAAATTGCAAATCTCTGGGCATATGCTAAGGTGAGCGGGAAAGAGTGTTGACCTCAAGACTACTGTATACATATTAACGGACCATATTAATATACATATTAACGGACCACAATATATATAATGATTCTTTCCCTCTGATTTGACTCAATGAGCGCTGAAATGAGATAGCTTCTAGTTGCAAAAGATTTAATGAAATTTTACCACAACTAAGTAACAATTTTAACATAAAACGTACTAATATTGCGAACAGACAATATTATAACGAGTCAGTTATCATCTTAAATATTGAAAGATTCAGCACACAAAACTGAAATCTCTTCATATTTCTTTCAGCATTTGACTCACAATAACTAATAACTCTAAATAGCACTTCAACCTTTTACAAATTTTAAATGACACTTTGGCAATTTTTTATATTAGATTAGTGTGTGGTCAATGGAAAATCTACGCACATAACCATCAGATTTTGTTCCAATAGCTTTCATGCGTAACTACATTTTTGACATCAATGTAACGAACCGATCATACATGAATAATTATATATATAATGAACACTAGTCAATTTTATCATCTTGACTCTTCAGCATTGGGCGCTTTCTACAAGCTACACGGCAGTGTCAACTGCTGCTGTGGAGTGCAAGGGAAGAGGATTAAGGAAGCTCCAGTAATTTTATATTTATAATAAAAAAGCAAGAAAACTGTACAAAAATGTAAAAATAATATAGCTTTGCTACTGTATGGACAAACAGTGTAAAATGCCAAAATACCAGTGATAAGCATACAAGAATGCATACAAGCGTGCATACATACATGGCCACATGCAGGTACCATTTATATAACTTTATATAACTATAACAATGTAACTGTATATGAATAATACAGTAAAGAACAGGGGAACCAAAATTTGCTGTGATAAAAAATGCACATTAACATATGTAGCTGATAAACTTGTTATCAATTTTGAGATATCAGGTACAAGATCACACATGTGATCATATCAGTAGTTGAGACACCAAGTCAAATGTATGGAACCACCACCCAATGTAGAAGAATACTCATTAGTTGAGCCCTGACATTAGAAGGTAGTTTAATAACATGATTCATAAATATATAACTATGTCTATTTATATTCAGTTATATTACAAAAGTCCTAGCTCAATGTTACTAACAGTCATGAATATTATTTCAACTATAAACCGATTTCATATTTATATACATCAAATATAATTATTTATTTTAAAAATTCTCGTTAAAATGGTATTAAGATATAGTAAAAATTATTAAGCTAGTGAAAAGCAATAGATATGTGCAGTTTATTGTGGTAGTATCTTGTCCTCACTCCTCAGTGTACAAGAAACCCCTTAGCCTCCCTGACAAATCGCCAGCATTTCTCTTATGTTGACTTAGAGTTTTTTGAAGATTAAATGTATTCAGGTTGTCGCGATGCATTCAAAATGTTTCAAAGTAATTGTAAGCACGGAACGAGGACAGGAGAACATAAATGAGCCAGAGTGAGGCGACGAACAAGGCTGAGAGAACCTTGGGGACGAATGGGCCACCGAGTTCCGCCTGCCCAAATCGCTTGAAAAAACGTCGACAGAGAAACGTAGCACAGACAACGAGAGCCAGCACAACGTACAAAACCACGCTGAACGTCAAGGTATCACTCCTCACAGAAAAATCTTTATTCTGAAATCAAAAGTAGGAGGTGGATAGCATTATTGTAGATAACAGGTAAATCATCCCCATACTGCAGTAGTGGAGAAACAGTGCTGGAGTCCCTGCACCATTTGTGGCTGTCGTGGATACACTATGCAGGAAGTCACATATCATTATAAATTCACTGCTGTCAACCGCTACCCTAAATTATTTAATATGGCATGTATTCGGTATAGATATCTGCCTCTTCAACAGGACAACGGACAAGGGTTTAAAAGTGGTTCTCATAAGTTACATCAAAACGATTAAAATGTCAGTAAAAAATCATTTCTGATGAAGTTAAAAATGAATGATAGTGTGCACTAGTGTAATAGTCATCAACGAAATGGTTATTAATGATACATTGACTAAAATATTAAACTTGAAATTTTTCACCATGTCGTAATACTCTCACCTTACTCATCCAGTAAACAGACCTACCATCACACTCAATCTGTTCAGTAAACAGACATACCATCAATACTAAATCCATTCAGTGAGTAGACATACCATCAATACTAAATCCATTCAGTGAGTAGACATACCATCAATACTATATCCATTCAGTAAGTAGACATACCATCAATACTCAGTCCATCCAGTAAATAGACATACCATCAATACTCAATCCATCAAGTAAATAGACATACCATCGATACTCAATGCATCCAGTAAATAGACATACCATCAATACTCAATCCATTCAGTAAATAGACCAGTCTTGTTTTACATTTATTTCACTAATCCAGTAGATAGACATACCATCAGCCTTGTTTTACATTTATTCTACTAATCCAGTAGATAGACATACCATCAGTCTTGTTTTACATTTATTTTACTAATCCAGTAGATAGACATACCATCAGCCTTGTTTTACATTTATTTTACTAATCCAGTGGATAGAAATACCATCAGTCTTGTTTTCTATTCGTTTTACTCATCCAGTAAATAGACATACGATTAATACTGAGTCTTGTTTTACACTGACCTGACTCGTCCAGTAAATCGATGCGATAAACCATGGCAGTCCAAGCCCAAGGAAGACATTCACTGAGTTACTGCCATTGATGTTTCCCACTGAACTATCAGCCGTCTTCTCCATGACAGCGGCCGTTTTACTGGCGAACGTATCGGGCATACTCGTTCCGAGGGCCACTAGAGTGATGGCCGTTACTGCATCCTTCAAGCCGATGAGACAGCCAAAGATCTTCGCGAGATCCCCAATAATCGCTGTCAGTAAACCGATTAATGCGAGGCTAATAATAAACGTCGCCCAACCACCGAAGAATGAAGTAGGTGGCACGAACGCGAAGAGCACCTGAAAGAACACGAGGACTGAAGCACAACTACACTGTTCATATCAGTGGCAACGGCTACAGGAAACAAAGACACCGCCCCCCCCCCCCTCCCCGAAGTGTTTCTTGAATAACATATGGATTTTTGGAATAGTGAATGTATGAATACATTTTTGCCCAATCATGTAAACAAACTGACATGTGTCTAGAACAAAGCAACGGTGAATCATGTTATTATGCACTTAAGTGAAAGATTGACAAAAGTTTAATCTGAGTGAAATATGGCCTTTCAATTTATAGGCCAAAAATAGTGAAAATTTTTTGCATGGGCCACGAAATTGCATGATGTTATTAAATATTTGGCTGAGACTCAATATGCAAAAGAAGATAAAAAATTCATGATGCCATGACGCCAAAAGTTGATGATGCAATGAAAGATTTGGCTAACACTTACCTTTAAGAAAGAGATCCGATAGTTTATGATGCTATAAAAGATTTAGCTAAGACTTACCTTTAAGAAAGAGAAACATATGTTTAGCATGCCATGAAAGAACTAGCTAAGAATTACCTTTCAGAGAGGGAAACAAAAGTTTCTGATGCCATTAAAGATCAGGCTAAGAATTATCTATCAGAAAGAGAAACAAAAGTTTCTGATGCCATAAAAGATCTAGCCAAGACTTACCTGTCAGAAAGAGATACAAAGAGTTACAAATGTCATGCTATGACATTTCTTACTAAGACTTGCCTTTCAAAAGGAGATGCAAAACTTTATGATGCCATGACATATCTCACTAAGACTTACCCTTCAGAAAGAGATACCATAGATACATTACGATGCTATGGTATTTCTTACTAAAACTTGCCTTTTAAAAAGAGAGGCAAAACTTTATGATGCCATGACATATCTCACTAAGACTTACCTTCCAGAAGAATGTACAGAAGTGCATGATGTAATCAATGATGGTAGCCGACTCAACGTCGCCGCCATTCACATTCATCGCCGCCTGAAACTGATCCTTCCACGTGCCCGTGTCGAGCTTGAGGGCATCGAGACTGGCGACCGTCATGTTCACGATGCGGCTCACGAGTCCGTTGAACTCTGTTTGTAAATGCTCACATATGTCACTGTTCTGTGGCTACATTTCTGTATTCTGCTTATCAGATTGTTACGAGCAGACATTGAAATGATATCTAAGCAGATACATTGTAGATACCAAAACATACACATATTAGGTATCTACGAAGAGCCCCTTGTATATACAGTATGTCAGAACAAACTTGAAAAGTGACTAGATAGTATGCAAATGCATGTATGACTTTTTAAATTGGATATTCTTTCACATCACCTTGCAACAATCTTTCATATTGATATACCAGCCATTATAATGATTATAAATAATATATATAAGATTATAATTATAATATATTGTATTATAATATGTATTATATTATAACCATAATGGTAAATAATGATGCATATTGCTTGGTTTATGCTTGTGTTATTTACCATCATCATTCACGATGGTCACAATGGTCTTGTTGATGCGACCTAATTCTGCCCCACCAGTTGTTTCTCCGAGGTCGATCCCGAAACTGTCATCTCGTTCTGGTTCCTAGAAAACAGAGAAGTTATCTATAAATTGCTATGCATTCATTCCTGCAGATGTGGTATGAAAATGGTGTTAGTGAGTCATTCAAATTTATGGGTTTCTCAATTTGCGAGCCAATCTCGCGATGATGTTTACAATAATAATGGGTAGACACTAAGCGTATTGTTGTAGGAAGCATCTATATTTCATAAATGTTATTAACAAATAGTATTACACGAAACATCAAAATAAAAAGCAGTCACATTAAGTTATTAAATTCTCGGTCCATTATCTTTTCCTGGCATGATACTGACATCCCCATTTAGCTATAATACAAGCTACACTATTTGCAAGACAACATCTCTTTGTGATTCTGTATGCATCATAAATATTGTATCATGATGTAATCACATTTCTGATGGTAGATCGGCTAGTGTTACATACAATGGGAAATGAAAAGGTGTAACATATTCTTAAATTCAATTTCGAAAAATCCTTCATAGGATAAGAAAACTTCTTATGGCGAGCAAGATTGGAGTAAATAACCAAAGTATGTGAGCTATAGTAACTGCTATACATCCTTACAGCAATACATGTTTTCAGAAGTAGTGGTAAATTGAATGCGTAGTCCATAGACATACATGACCTCTTGAGATACATCGAAACATAAAAAAGATTTGTAGACTATGTAAATTCCATAATGATAGAGTGTATCGATAAAAGCTACAATCATAGATGTCTTCCGGATATCAAAAGGAGTCTAAGATTGCTCCTGACACTACGCAGCGTTAGACAATCTTTGGGTCATGAAACCCAATGCTAGTTATGTAGGCAAAGGAATGGAAGTCACGTTATGTAATGGGCCTACAGATGCCTCAACGTAAGAATGTATTCATCCCCAACCTAAACTCACCGGAGATGAGGAATGCAAGTACTATGTTTGATATATTGGGTTACACTTCACAAGATGCACTTTTGAAAGAAAAGTACCGCAGTATACGCATGTCTGCTTTATTATGTTTTAAGGCAATGTTCTATAAATAGCTTCTCGTGTACGTATTTGTGAATAAATAATATATTGTAGCATATTCAATCTTTATTCTGATACATCGATTTTTATTTTAGGTCAAGAGCAGAGGCTACACAAAAGAAGACCTGGGTGGTGATAAGTGGAATCTCGATACTGCGTGTAGTTTCACCATGGCCAAACATCAGCTCACCCTCCCCACTTTTATATCCGACCCCCGCAACTGCTGTTATATCTCGTGTGCACCATTTAACCGACACATGGCCGTCGGCCCCGTTGATTCGTTTCACCGGTACAATAGCCTTCCTCTGGCTTTCCTTCACTACAAAACTGGGTGATGAGAACTCCAGCTTGCCCGGTTCTGCGAGATATAAAATTTAGGTTTGGGTGATAATCATGAATTTGCCCTACGGCCATATGAAATTGAGAGAGATATATATATATATATATATATATACATGCATGGATGTTGAGAAAGAATTGTACTGATGTGTGATAATGTCAATTTCACCGTGGTATAATGAGGTGATATTGAAATAAGTGTTACTGACATAAAAATTTTACTACCATCGATATAGTAGCTTTCAACCTTTACCATTTTTTTGTCCCAGGCTATTTCATGTAATGAGTATATGTGTATGGAGGTATAAGCTAAGATTTAGACGTTCTGTACAACGCCATAATTGTCACGACGACAATGTCAGTGAATATGGTTCACCTAATTCATTATAGCGAGCGAATCAGCATTAGGATAAAGGTTCCGCGGAGAGTTTTATTTTGTTAGCTCAACTGTGTGTATTAAATTTGACAAAGCAGCAAGAGATATAAAAGATAAAATGTAAGTATAATTAATAGTTGACGTGCTAAGTCTTCAAATATAGATGAGCTCGGATCATGCATATCAAAAGATTTCATCAGCCAATGCCGTGTTCGATGTCTCTCTTCAACATGCATTAATCAGAATTTTCTTTGTTTTAACAATTTCATTCGTATTTTACAGCCATTATTCAGTTATTTAGTTGCGATGTATTGCTAGCAAGGCTCTCACAAAATGGTTTTTTCCTTTATTTAATTATTACATTAGGACATGAATAAACAATTAACAAATCAAGGTAACATATTAATAACAATACTCTAATAAAAAACAATTTTCCAACTTGGAATACAGCATTAATCTAATGCATTCCTCCGTCTGACTATAGAATTATTATAAACAAATATTTTTAACAAGTTGTAGTTGTAAACCACCCTTGTAAAGAACCCATATCACTGTCAGTTCCCGTACTGCCGAAATGACATTTAATTATATGTTTACAAGTATATTGCATTAGGTGCAGTGGATATTTATTGTGACTAAGTTGCTAGGTTAAAAACGTGCCAATTAGCTACTTACTGTAGATGCATTACAAATCTGGCCGACATGTTTTTCAGGGGAGACGATCCAAAACACGAAACCAGATATTTATATACCACACACCTAAAATGATTACAACTTACCGTCATCATCAATGATAGTGATCTGATTGATGGAGATATTGCCCATGACCGAGGGCTCTTCTGGGGGCAAACTTAACTTGGCGAAGAAGAACTCATCGGGTTCCCACTCGTAGTCATCGACGATATCAATGTAGAGCTCCTTGAGTTTTTCTTGCGGTGCAAACGTCATTGTCTTCTTGATCGGGATGTAGTCCTCTCCGGCCAATGCCGTCCCATCAATCGTCTCCACACTGCCCAATCAAGCGGCAATATCCAGTCATGATTGTGAATATAACGTAACATAACAGTTTAAGAACGGTAAAGAAAATGACTGTAGTCTACCTTCAGTACCCAACGCTCATAGTTTGCAACGCAATTGCTCTTTATTATTACAATAGACTCCATGTATCCGACAGCCCGATCTATTGTCAGAACAATTCTTTGCGCTAATGAAAATCTCGTGTGTAGACAATTGCGGGTAACAGTGTTGGCTGCATGATGCGAGCACGCGCAAGATTTCGGTTTGAGCTTTTGATCATTAGGCGTTGCAAATGTATACACATAGAGGCTGAAGTAATAGATGATGCTATTGTCAACTTGGTCACATGTCCGAAGGGATGTGTGAAGGGTGAGGTGACAAACAGACATACAAGATATTTATTTCTCCACGACAAGTTAGTGTTACAGTCATCAAACTCATGATTACTGATCCGCAGATATTCGTTGAACAACATCCGAACACTTCTGCACCCAGCGATCTGACCGCTTTACTTAAGATCATGGGTCATTTAGTGAACATTAAGACCTAAAAACAATTAATTATTGCGATTTTTCACAAACAATTGAACTCAAACACCATATTCAATTTATAGTTTAATTAACTCATAGTTTTTTGAAAATATTCGGAACGCACCCGTCATAAAAACAGATCATTCATGTTTTGACAGATCAACTTTAGCATGACTTAAACTTGTCAAATATGAAACACTGGGAACGGCCGGCGTCGAACAAATGAAAGCAGAGTGTTGATGTACATTTTTAGTTGTATTTTTTACAATTTATTAAATAGCCATCTACTTACAATAAGTTAGCAAATATAATCCAATAAATCTGCATATAAACTTTTGCTATGCTTTATACTATAGGGTTATAACTGGAAAGTTTATATAGACAGACAGATGGTATGAAACTTATGACCTTTTAGTTACAAGTCTGGCACCTTACCACTTGTCTGTCGGCTTTATGAGTTACTGATACCCAGGAATAGCCTGCTCCCTAAATGGTTTCTTCATAATCACCATTGTAAGTTTTTAAAGTTTTTTTCTGTAGTTTTACAGTTTTTCAGAAGATTATGAAGTAGATATACAAACACTGGAAGAAATTATCTCCCACTGTCCAAATGGCGATACGACGAACATATCTGTATAAGACCTACCCAAGGACAATATTTGACAAATGGCTAAGCTTTGTGCCAAGCACTTTTTCAGAGGATATTCCAGAAAATGTTCACATCATATGGACGGGTGGACAGATGGATGGACGATGGATGAAGTCCAATTCAATCAGAATAAATCACCCAGAATATGCCCAGGTTAGCTACAAATGCACACAGCGAGGTTGTGTTCCAGTGAAAAGAATATGACACAACACTCTTCCCTAAGAGACAGCACAGTTGAATGGCTGAGGTGATGCCTTTTGTTTGCACAAGTTATTTTTCGGGAATTTACGACCTTTACTTTTGCAGGATGGTGTCGGCCACACCAAAATGATACTCTAACTAATAAATAATAATGTCATGGTCAATAGTGTCAAACACAGCACTGAGAGAGCTAAACAGCGAGACCAACCTGCCATTGTCGAGTAATGCACACACAGAAATTGTAATGCACACACAGAAATTGAAATGCACAAAAGCGAATAGTCAACACATTGGTTCGGGGATAGGTGCAGTAAATAGTGAGACTGATGTAGTGACAACAACAAACTGTTATTTAAGTAGTCCACATGTTCCCCAAGGTTTTGATAAAAACACAATGTTAAACACTGGCCTAAAATAAGAAAGGGCATTGGGGATGAAATTGCGTGTATGTTATAGCTCATTGATGAATTAATTCGATAATTTCCAAAAGGTCTTCCAAGTGCATTTTTCCTATTCTAGTCAAGAGACATGTCTGTACCAAAATATATACATACGTGAATGATGCGGGACAATCGAGTTTGCCGAAACGCCGAATTCCTACACGAACTTTCTTATCACTCTCGAGAACAGAGCATGCTGCAGCCGTGAACTCGATGACGGCTTTGGTTCCTCCTTCTGCCAGATCGAGGCGGATCAGCTTGGCTAGAGGCGAGTTCTTCTCCTCTTCTGTCATCCGCACCTCTTTGTAGAGCTGGTGCATATTAAAACAGATATTAGTTAGGTACACACAAGACATCAGTGTGTATCGGAGTGCTACGCAGATCTCGCCTATCTCTATGGGTAGTACTTATTTTGCTCCCTTAGCTTTTCATATCATCGTAATTAATCCAAGAGGAAGCAAGATTGTTAACACAAAGCAAAAGTTGCGCTTGGCACTGAGATGTTCATACAATAATCCTGAGAGCAACGATTAATGACATGTATACAGCATTATAACAAAATAATAAAATATATGGAGCAACTAATAGCTGAAACAAATAATAAACTCATTCAATATTGATTCCTCCATTGAACAGATTATACTACACACACGGTGACTTTTTCAGGTTGGATTTCACCATAATTAATGAGCTAATAGCTGCCCGGCACCTGATTAAACGCGCCCAACGATACAGGAATGAGTCGCTTGCCTCCGCTTATCTGTCGGTTTGCCTGGATACGGTACCAGCCCCGGGAGTGGCTCTCATCCTCAGCAAGACGCGCTGCAGCAAGTTTTGCAGCCTTCTCTGGAGGCAATTCGCGATGCTTTCCGAGATCCTGAAGCAGAGTACACAAAGAACTACAACTTGCCACCTCTTAATAATGCTCAATTGTTAAACTTCTGGCATTATCAGTTTAGCTGCGTGAATTAAGTTTGCCAATTTTAATTTTCTAAGACAATAGTATGTCTAATATAAAGTCTATGATTCACCCGGGGTGAAAACACTGCTGTATGGGTCCATTTCTCTTGGAGCTTTTATTACAAAAATAAACAAAATATTGCTGGTGTATGGGTAAATTCACATTTTGATACAAATTAAGTCATTTTAATTAATGAGGTGTACCACCCTTAAGTAATTAATTTTCAATATAAATTTCAACTATTATTAGCTTCAATGAAAAAATATAAAATAAAAGCATATTCCATTTTTCCATTTTATAACTATACATGTGACATCACATACCAGCAGGAAATGTAATAAATTAGCAATTTTATGGTTTTACTCAGCATTACTTTTCAATAATTATAACTTATGTTACAGCTTGACAAACACCTAAATATACAGTGAAGTTAGTTGCAATCAGTGTAAGTGTAAGAAATCAGTGACTGCGGGCTTACCCTGTGTATTTTTCATAGTATCATGTATGATTATAGTAAATAGACTACCCTACATTTGTATGTTTATCATACGTATGACGAGTAAATCGACCATCCTAGGTACATTTGTGTTATATAGTACGTCTGACTATTACAAATTGACCTGCTTATGTATATCTGTATAGAATACAAAAATGGCTAAGTTTTGTGTGCTACTTTATAATTAAATGTCAGTAGCACGTACAATATTGCCGAGTTATATTATCAATAACTAATAGGATATTTTTGTAATAACTCATTCCACGACAAATCTTTCTCAATTTCAAGCCCGATAATTTTGCTCGTTTCCTGAATCTATATAGCATTATGCGTATGTCCTTATGACTTGAGTAGATAAAACAGCCTATGTATATTTTTAATTACTATTTATTATTATTATGTAGTTTTGGGCTCACTTCAAATACCACTTTGATTTTTGTTAGCAATGTTATCGATTCTCGAGCAAACATCTTGTGCTCTATAAATTAACTTTCATTAATTCAATCATTGTTCGTGGCTAATGAGGTAATCAGAAATTGACAATACGGACATTTAATTCACAATATTGGTCATCCTAGGAGTTGAAGTATTTACCTTTTATATATTTGTACATATAGTCATGATTCAGAATAATACACAATAATTATATCAAAACAAGGCCAGTCTGGCAGTCAAATAATCTTGAACTTTAATGCTAATAACAGGTGTCTTATGTGACAGAAAGGGAAAATTGTCAGGGTATAAGTTGTCATTTTTATGCATGAGAATTAAATAATTTTTCACCGTTAATTGCATAGCGCTATTCAGATTTTACCCAGGTAGATTTGAAAATTTCCTACAATAGCTAAAAAGTGTGTGAACATAAATTTGAGTAAAATTTAAGAGTTCTAATAAATATGATGGAGTTTTTGAGAAAATGTAAGTTGCAGCCTATCTTCTACTGCGATATCGCGAGATTTATGTCAAGAAGACAATCGGAGCAATAAATAATGAATGAAATGTAATTTGTTACAATTAACTCCTGTCTCCCTATCCTACATGAAATTGAGTTCTAGCATAGTCGTCGTAGGGGTCAGACGTGTTTAGCTTAGCTCCAGTTTTTTAATATTTTACTTGTGTTCTAGTTCTTGTAGTTTTATAAATTTTATATCGTTATTTAGTGCAGGCTGTGCTCATGATTATAATATAAAAATTGTCTTTGTAAATTAAATACTTTGCCAGTTGTAGGCGCTTAAAGTTAGTAATTTTAGTGAAATTAAACATCTTCTGCAGACTAATTTTCCACCTGTAATAAAGGCCTATTGCTGTCATTTGCCTGTGAATGTTTGTTTAGCTGTTGCGTAGGTCTGTAGTCCACTAATCTCTGTGTAAACAATCCTTTGTTGTATCTATCATATACGCCTGACCCTGGCCTTTTAGGAACGCTATTAGTCGTGTATTGTGTGCATTAGTCGTGTATTCTGTGCTGGTAGAAACTTAAGTATGGTGTATAAACCATGTATATTGCGCCGTAATGGTTGCCATTTGTTTTTTATAGACCGTGTTTTCTTAGAAATTGACGTTATACTGTGCATTCATTCTAGTGAAAAAGGGTTTCGAATTTTCTGGTGTTATCTAGAATTTCATAAACAGCCCTGCTACGTATCGTCGGTGTCGAGGGGGGCGTTGAAAGATCAGAAACATCCCCACTATCATCTCCGGCTATGACAGAGACCATCGATACAAATGTTACCGCACCAATAACGTCAACACTAACAATGCCAACAGGACAAACTTGATCG